>JASDQU010375118.1:14061-65528 GCA_032191745.1 Picea mariana | reverse complement strand
TCTTCAATCTTCTCACCAAGACCCTTCATGGCATTCACAAGTTCTTCAACTCTTAAAAAATACTTGCTAACTGTTTCATCTTCATTCATATTTAGTTGTTCAAACTTCAACCTATATGTTTGGAGTTAGGCATCTTTTACTTTCTCATTTCCTTCATAACTGTTAATAAGTTTATCCCACATTTCTTTGGCAGTTTGAAGATGCATCACCTTTACAAACTCAACTTCTGCAAGTCCATTCAATATAGAATTCATTCCCTTAGCATTAAAGATAAAATCTAACTTATCATCCTTGGAAGCCAGCACAATAGGCTTTGTATATCCAGTCTCTACTACATCCCAAACATCAACACCTAAGGCCATTAGGTATGTTCTCATTCTAACCTTCCAAAAGGAAAAATTTGTTCCATCAAACAGATGAGGCTTACTAGCTGAAGTCCCTTCATGACTTGTCATGTTTAAGCTTACAGATATACCTTTAAATAAGAGGAACTCGCTCTGATACCAATTGTTGAAATTACTAAGACAACTGAGAGGGGGGATGAATCAATTGTTACTGTGCTTAAACAATTTTAAGTCTATTAAACTATTTTTAATCTTTCATCAAGTAACCATCAATATTATACATCATATGAACAACATAAATAATGAGCATCAATCACACATAATATATACACAGCGACAAATTTTCATGAGGAAACCCATAAAGGGAGAAAACCTCTTCTTCTTCAAAATGATAGGTAGTATTTTAAGTTCTGTACATCATCTATGTTTGAGAACCAACTCAAAGTGAGGCTACTACCTTTGTTTTACACGCTCCAACTTCTTGAGAGCACCAACTCTCTGGTTTCTCTAGCACCGACTAGAAGGAAGCACCAACTCCCTGAGTGTTCCAGCACCAAATGAATGGAAGCACCTACTTCCACTTATACAAGCACCAACTTGCATACAGAAAACTCTGTGTTTTCCCAAGCACCACCCTGCCACCATGTTTTCTAGCCACAACTAGATGGAGGCTACAACTCCCAATATTCAAGAACCAACTTGAATATCAGAGGACCGCAGTCCTCCCTAGCACCACCCTTCCTCCCTGATTATGCATAATTGATTGACAAAAAAACAATACAGGTATTTCAATTCTTACCCCTTCTTCACTGTTCCACAATTCTTCTCTGGTTCAAAAACTGTTATGCAATTCTGCTCTGCTACATGTTATTTTGTTATTCTTCTCTTACTTTTGTCTATTTGGTGACTGTTACTCATCTCTGAGTTTTATCTCATGCTTTGAATTCTATCATTTTACCCTTATTACAGTTCATCTCATTGTTTCGGTTAGAACAAACAACCTTACACAGTCATTGCATCTCACCTTTTATACTCATCAGCCTCATCAGTTACACCTCGAATCTCCTTGGGCAAAGACAAAAAATTCTCAGCAACTGTATCACCAACCGATCAAGAACCATGATTCAATTTTCTAATGGAATTGTAACTGAACTTATTAATCATGAAAATAAACGATGACCCTTCGATCATATTCCTGATTAACTTGCACCGTTGGATTACCAATGATGGATCTCGTGCCTACTCCATATGCCCACTGGCTGTGACCACGGGCGTAATTAGAATGCCTTTCGCATTTCACATTTCGGAAATCCAGAGGTGAAGAGTTTTGAATCTTCATGTTGCGATCTTCGAAAAGGGGCTTAGCTCCGCTAGCTCCTCCCTCTCACATGACCACTGGCGGTGACCTGGTGCTTATCCACAAAGCACTTCGTAATTCACAAATTCGGGAATCCTATGGTGAAGAGTATTGACTCTTCATGTTGTGATCACCGAAATGGAGCTTAGCTCCGCTATCTCTTCCCTCTCATATGACCATCGACAGTGACCACAACCTACACCACAAGGTGTTTTGCATTTCATGAACTTATGAACTTCATCGATCCTGATCAACGGTCGAGATCTCCAATGATCCGATGGTCCAGATCTCATCGTAATCTCGCGTTTTGGGATTCCTGTGATGAAGGGTCTCGACACTCCAAGTTCTGAAATGGAGCTTAGCAATTAGCTCCTTCCCTTAAGCCTTCGACGATGTGACCTTGTCTATGACCAGGGGCTAGACCTTATCGCGATTTCTCATATCGCAAGTTGCAAGGTTAGAGAATTTCCTTACTTTGACTTTCCAGTCAGAGAAAAGTTAATCCCTCACCACATGTCCCTCTTGGATCAACGGTCAAGATCTTATGGAACTTTCGCAACTTCATGGGCCTTCATCATGCCTGATCAATAGTCCACAATATCCCTTTGATCAATGACTCATATTAAGTCATGGTTTTGCATTTTGTGATTTCATCATTCTTTTCATGAGTGTCATTGACACCTCCAACTCTCGGTATCTGAAACTCCGAAATGGAGTTAGATCAACGGTCCACAATCTTGATGATTCGATGGTCCAGATCTTTTTGTGATCTCGCATATCGTGAGTTTCTATTGTGAGTTGTTTCCTTGACTCCTCTAACTCCTGGTATCTGAAACTCCTAAACGAAACCTTTGTCATGCTCTGATCTATTGCCACGTGTCCCTCTTGGATCAACAATCCAGATCTTATAGAGATTTCATATATCGCGAGTTGGAAGGTCAGAGCATTGCCTTCCTTTGACTTTCCAGTCAGTGAAATGTTAATCCCTCACCACGTGTACTCCTCAACAATTGACGACTCTCCTGCTTTCTGGACTTTGTAAGCCCGCTTCATCTTGTACTTAAAGATCAGGCTCCTTCTGGATCCAATGATGGTCAGTCCTTGTGCTCAGATCCAACATCTGAGATTTGTTCTCTTATTTTGCGTGTTCCTCCTATCTGTATTCATATCTGACGGTCATCGAGAATTTGGGATGGGTGATCCAATGGTCATTGTTGCTCCTCACTATTGATATTTATATTTCCATGCCATCATCGCTCTGCTAAATGTACTGATCTTTTCCATCAATGACATCGCCATCAATGACAAACACGCATACTCTACCTCTATCTAAAACATGCCAACACCTGGAACACTGAGGCATAATAGCAGAAACATTACATGGACCAAAACACGATAATGTAGTGGATACTGTGAATATCGTCGGGTGTCCCAAAGGAGTAAAGAAACTTAGAGGATTGGTTTACTACAAAGGTTCAACGGATTAAAATGTATGCACAGGTCACTCTTAAGAGTTTTTGAACACATCACCGTAAGAGTGACCTGTGATGTGCTCAAAAACTACTTGGCTTTCTTTCTTCAAATTTCCCCCCCATCTAGATAGATGAGTACCTATTTTTAATTTAATGAGCTCGAGGAGGGTAACACATGCTCAATATAACTCACCTTCTGTAAGTCCCTCTTCCTTTGTTTAACGGACTGGAAGAATTAAGGGTTCAGTCCCGTATGGGCCCTTCAATGTATGATTTTTTTCATGAGTCCAAAGAAGGTAAACTCAGTGATTTTTCATGTTTAGAGAGTCTGAAAAGAACTTAAAGATGACTCTAGGGTTGTCCTTTTTCGTAATGTTAGTCCCGCGAGGCCAAAAAAGAGATAAATTATCACTCGAAAAATCCACTTTCAAACCTTTTAATGAGTGGGAAACGAAGCAAGATCACTCGACAATATTTTCATGTTTAGAGAGTTTGAAAAGATCTTAAAGATGACTCCATGGGGTTCCTTTTTCGTATAACCTTTATGAGTCCGAAAAAGTGATAAAATTCTACTTGGTTACGTTCTAATGTTTTTATGAGCGTGAGAAGGAACTAATACCATGCTTGTTATTGGTTTCATTTTTACACAAGATTGAAACAAAATTAAAGTATGCTTGTAAATTCCCAACGTAATCTCCAAAGGTTGGGATACCCATGGATGGTTGGTATTCTGCCCCCAGCTTGAAAAGCTAGTAGCATAACTCTAGAATGATAATCAAATGCTAGAGACATGCCACCCAAGATTCAATTCATTCATTGACTTTGAGTTTGTCACCAATTTTTGTACTAGATGGAGACAAAGGATAAGGGTGGATGAAATGAAGGTTCAAATATGAGACCTAACGAAAGACTTGACTCGACATCTACGAGATCTAGTGAAAGACTCGACTTGAAGGGAGAGGTGAAAGTTTCATTTTTTAACGAGATTGAAATAGGAAAAGAACTATGCTCAGGGATCTGGGTTGAATCCCCAGATTTCTGTTTCATTTTTTAATGATCTTGCTACAAATAATAAAAACCATGCTCAAGGATCTGCGTTTAATCCCAAAATTTATGTTTCATTTTTTAACGATCTCGATACAGAGAGGAAAACTATGCTCAAGGCCTCTGTTTCATTTTTTAACGAGATTGCCACGGAGAAGAGAAACTATGATCATGGCCTCTATTTCATTTTTTAACAAGCTTGCCACAAAGAAGAAAAACTATGCTCGTTACCTCTCCTTGATCATGTCTTCCAAGAGAACAATTCTCTGGAAGGAATACATGTCAAGGGACAAATGCCAATCATGGCTTCCAAAATATCTTCACTAGATGGAAGATATTCACTACATGTCATTGAACTTGATAAGGGTAGGGAGATCTGGCTCTAATAGCTCTATCGAAGAGATCACCATGTGAACTACCAGATCTAAGTCATAAGAGGCTGAGCTTACAGTGAGAGGCTCAACTTCATCTGCAGCTGAAGACATGGGAGATAACACCACATAATTGACCTCTGGAGGGGGCAATACCGTCTTCATATAAGACCCATTTAGGGAAGTCATTGGGTTGGTAATCAAGTTAGGACCAATGCATGAAAGTTGATCAATAGCCACAATTATTCCATCATGAGGGAAATATATCACACGAAAAAAAATGGACACAATAGATTTAATGGCATAGACATAATCTCTCCCAAGGAGTAAATAAAAATCTAAGGGGTCCTGGACTACCATAACATCAATAAAGACAGTTTTCCCTCCCAAAGTTATGGGAAACTAAGGAAGGACTCCTAAAGGGTCACTGGTTCTTCTGTTAAAAGCTAACAAATTCTGCGTAACTAATACAAGTTGAGGATAACTGAAATCTTGCCAAGCAAGCAAGGATAAAATGCTAACAGATGCACCTTCATCTATCAGCATCTGAGGAATGTCCCAACCACAAACCTATACTGTAATATTGAAAGGAATGTGAGAGGGAAGACGACGTCCATTTAGCGCACCCCAATAAAAAAGGATGGCTTCATTACTTGGAGAGGGTTTCACGAGACAAGGAGGAATTCCCCCCAGCATGGTAGATTCTGTATCAACGAGAAAAACATGGGCAATATTGGGTTTAATATTTAGAGGGAGAGTAGGATAGGCCGATGATGTTATCAGATTGACCACTTGGGTTTTATTCTCCAAGGGAAGAATGGGATCAACAAGTGGAAACGGATCGACCACTTGGGTTGAACTCTCTAACGGGAGAGTGGGATTGACCGAAGATGGGATCGGATCAACCACTTTATCAAATGGTTCAAATAAGGATGTGACCAGATTCATAACATGGTCAACCAAACTGACTGATGAAGGGACCGAAGCAACCACTTTAGCACTTGTTAGAGGAGGAGTGGGTTTGACCATGTTGGCACTCTTTAGATGAAGGGTGGGACTGGCCAATGATGGGACTCGATCAGTCACTTGGGTTTCACTTTTTAGATGAAAAGTGGGGTTGATCGATGATGGAACTAGATTAGCTACTTTGGTTAGTGATTCAACCAAGGATGAAACTAGATTGACCACCTAATCAACCGAACTGACCAGGGATGGAACCATATTGACCACTCCATAAACTAACGATGGGTTGGGGGAAATATTACGATAACCAGTTGGAAGTTGAATATTTTCCAAAATAGAATAATCCTCATCCATACAAGTACAAAGGTGAGAATAATGATCACCTTTGCATAACATACAAGGAAATTTGACAGTTGTCTTCTTCTTACCAACCTTAATGTCACTAGTTGACGGGGCATCACAGACATGTAAAACAGAGGCTGATGATGTGAAGGACCACATTTCTAAGACCTTGGGAAGACCAGGGAAATCCCTCAGAAAGTGGTCACCCTTATAAAAACTGCAAGGGAATCTGGGTTTCAGATTCTTTGTTTTAATCTTGTCGACCTCATCAACACTCCCAATACAATTAATAGTAGATGGTTGCTTGGATCCAACATCTGATATGGTTGGAGGCTTGGTCCTTTTCAGGTTCTTCTTCTTCTTCACTTTTCAATTCTTCTTCTTCTTATCAACATGGCTACTTTCTTTAGAGATTTCACTAGGCAAAGAAGGAGAAAGGGAAGGAGACTTAATGGGTGAAGAAGGTGAAAATTTGACATGAGATTGATGTGTGGGTGGTGTACTTACATCTGAAGTATTAGGTGCAGCTGAAGAAATGGGAAGATTCGAGGTCACCGGAGTGGGGAACAACCAAACTAGTAATCCGATGGTGAGTTCTGGAAGACTCAGTGTGGCAATGCACAGAGGACCAATGTTTCCAAAAGAAGGAAAGGTGAAAGGTTCCCTGGAAGGGGTTCCTCCATTGGTACTCCTAGGAGTTGATTCCATTAACACTGAATCGACCTAAGGTCCATTAAGTAAAAAAAACAAGACAAGCTATGAATCTAAGAAGAAAACAATCAAACAAAACTTCCCACAACAAAACCACTAGTTGGTGATGAAATCCAACATCGTGATATCAATATAGGAAGGGGTAGGGATAGAGTGGGTGGATTAGTTACATTGGTGACCTGCTTAATGGACTTACACCTTGGTGCAAGATTCCACGCAGTAATTGTGGATTTACCCTCCAAGGATCCCGAGTGAGTTTGACCAACGTATGTTCCAGGTACAGTGAAGACTTCCCTTCACCATCACCTTGTGTAAATACCATAAAGATGATGGATACTAAGGTCACCAACTCGCAGTCAGCCTCTGGGTGGGTACAGTCGACAGTCAAGTCCGAACGTATGCGTAGGATAACAAGTCTGAAATCCTTTAAGAGAACTGAGGACAAGTGGACCAATAGAACTCCATAGGACCCCGAACAGATTCAGAATTCACGAAGCACCGAGATGAAATGAAGATAGTTGGACCTCAAGAAGAACACCCAATGTAGGATCTGACTACTACAAACAGTTGAACCACAGAGGGATAATCTCTGTAAATCTCTCGAATGCAACCTCATGCGTAACCCCTGTGTGAGAGGGGGATCCCAACTATGCTTAAATGAAAATTGGATTTACCGCTCCCTAGCACAAGATTCTATGTTTGTTTGATAGCTTTGGAAAGTTATCCTTTCAACGTATTCCAAATCCCTACAACTTGAGCTAATGTAGGTTTGATACCAGAAAATGTAAAAATGTCTGATAAATTTTAGTTTAGTGGTTGATTTTAAGGTTGTTGCTTATTGAAGAGGAAAATGGCGTGGACTAAATGATGTTTTGACCAACTCTAAACAATGCAAAGAAATGAGAATGCAAATATTTCACTTCGATGAAAGCTATATTACGAGAAGGAGAATTTTTTTATCATTCCTAAGTGCACAATGTCCCAATTTTTTTATTAAACTCATCAATGTCAAGATATTCAAGAAATGAGTCAAAGAGACTCTACACCAATACATGATTCTTGGGCCCCCCAAAAATTTAAGATTTAAGATTTTAAAATGCTAAAAACCATGCAATTTCGCTACTTCAAATGCAAACTAGTTTCACTACCCAAAAGAAATAATGTATGTATATTATTTTCTTGATTCTAATGTATAAAGAAATTAAATACAAATCCTTTGATTCTCTATTACTTTCAATCAAGAGAAAGAGTCCTATGCAGATGCAAAAGACATGAAGCAAAAGGGCTACAAACAAAGCATGCACTCAAGGCAGCGAGCTATGAAAGAAAAAAAGTAGAAACTTGTTATGAAAATAACACAGTCAAGGATTCTACAACCAATCAAGAATTCAAGGAACAAAAGAAAATGCAGAGAAGAATCCAAGAAAAGACAAGGATAAAGAGAAATCACTCAAACCTGTCCTAACAAAACAAGCAGCTAGAAAAGACAATTTCACATTTCTGAAAAAGGTTTCAAGTTCCAATCAAGACAATAGGGAGTAATAAGAATAAAAAAACAATCCAAACAACTTCACAAACCAACCACAGACTCTTGGTAAAGACCTCTGCAAAACAGGTTGCAAAAGACTGAGCAGAAGAAGGCATAAACTCCCAAAAAAGAGACTAGCGCTCCCTGTCTCAAGGGTATAGAGTGTTGAAATGATCCCTAAAACACTGTAGGGGAGCGCTGGCCAGATATGAGTGGTCTGGTATGTCCTAGGGGGGGGCACTAGTCCTCCCATAATCTCATAAAAAGAGCCAAAAAATGCAAAAAACTCACCCAAAATGAATAAAAATTTGTGAAATTGATAGTGAAGGTAGGAGAAGGATAATGGATGATGAACAAACAGTAAAAGTGATCTGAAAGGTGGGAAAATATAAGTAAATATAGGAGGAATTTCTTGGGAAAAATGACCTCAAAGATCAAATGGAACACTGGATATATCTTTGAATTTCCTTACAACAAATTTCATTCAATCAGATAAATGAAAAAAAGTAGTAGATTGACTCCAAATATCAAAGAATAAGAATGACTTAAAGTAAGGAAGGAAGATGTCAAAACTCCAAAAAAAACATCATCAATTCTTAGAAATCAAAATGTTGGAGGCAAAAACAAAGACACACTGAGATGGTGATAACCTTGAGTAGATGAATTAGCAAAAAATTAAACTCAGAGATCAACTCCCAAAAGGTTTTTAGTAGAAAAAGACCAATGTTCTGTTGTCAAGGGAACCAGAGTGTTGCAATGCTTTGTGGGAGCCTGCAAGGGAGTGCTAGCGCTCTCAGAAGAACAAAAACTTGCCCAGAACTAAAAAAACTCAAGAAAATTCTGAAATTCAGTGTGTATGGGATAAATCCAATAGACAAAAACACATCTAAGAATAATAAATATAGCATGAATAAGATGTTAAAGTGAGCAAAGGCTAAAACAAGACCAAGGAAGGAAACCAAAATTGAAAGATTTGAATCTCCCGGTGGATTCGCTAATTTCTGTTACAGGAAAATCCCCCTGCAGACAGGTGAATTCCCTCTTGGATCCTATAATTCTAAGACCAAGACAGAAAGGTGCTAACTTTGATCACTGACATCCCTTTAAACCTAGCTAATATAATCTATAGAGAAGTGGAAGAATATGTACCCTTTTACGATGTTTTTCCTCTTCCATTCCAAGTTTGAGCACTGATCCTCAAGCTCTTCAACAAGTCCTTCAATCCAATCAAAGACAAAGCATGCTTCCTATTCTACTATGATTAGTTTGAAACTAGATCTATACATTAAAGACAAGTTCAGGTAAGTATACACAATCTTGAAGGGAACAGGCCAAGCACATGTATTAATGAGAACTCAATAGAGATACTTATAGACCTTTGATGAAACTTCAATAGCCTCTCCAAGATCTCCTTGTCCAACCCCTTTCTCAGATGATCCACAAACAAAATGACTATGCTTCACTGATTATCTCCCTTATGAGATCATAAGTTTGATGCTTTCAATGTCTCTCCCTTCCTTATGAGATCATAAGTTAGTATTTCTCAATTTATCTATCTCCCCTTCACCATGAGAAGGCCTCCTTATATAAGATTAAAGAGGCCTAACCACCTTAGAGATTCTTTGTATAGGTTGAGGATCTTTCTCCATCAGTTTTTGATCCTCCGTAAGATCCATCCTTGACCTCGGATTCGAATCCAACTGATTTTAGAGATAAGGGTGATCTTCCCCTGATTTTCTCAACAGCATAACACTCCCACAGAGTGGTGCACAGAGCCCTACAACACTCCCCCAAAGGAGGGAAAGGAGCACTAGCACTCCCTTCTAGTGGGTAGGGGAGCGATGCCCAAGATTTCCTCAAAAAACCCTAGTGCTCCCCCAGAATGGGGCACAAAGTTCTACAATTCTCTCCGAAATGAGACCAAGGAGCGCTAGAATTCCCTGCTAGTGGGTAGGGGAGCGTTGCCCTTCAAAATTAATTTTCAAGTGGTCTTCCTCAAGGAAAATGCTTTGTACTCTTTGTCAAATGATTTCTCCTTATTTAACCAGTCTTTGAGAATGTCTTCAAGTGTTCCTTGTGATGTCATTCGAGACAAGACATAGGAAAGATGATTGTATGATGTCAACGATACTTGCGACACTTTTGGCCAAAATGAGACACTTGTAATGAAAACAATAGGTCATCATTGAGATGAGCAATTTTTATGTGTAACAACTATATGTGACAACATCAAGGCTATACATTATGCAAGTAGTATGATTGGGTGCACTGTTTCAAGTTGCACCGAAATAAAATCATGTTCAAGCAGTGAAAAGGATATTCAAATATCTAAAGGACACCTTGGACTTTGGCTTATAGTACTTAAGAGGTTAATATTTTACTCTAACAACATATATAGATTAAAACTGGGCATGCAATGTTGATAATATAAAACGTACAAGTGGAGGAGCATTCCTTCTAGGAAATAGTCTAGTGTCTAGTTGAGTAAGAACCAGTCTTCACTCTCTCTATCCACAAAAAAAGTAATAGTAAATGAATCAAGGTAGGAGGGGGAAACAATATAACTGTAATGAAAAAAACATTACGTGTGAGGTTTTGTGGTCATATAATTTATCCTTCAATGATCTATTTCATTTTTAGAATTAGGTGGTCTTGGTGGAACTGGAATTGTGTATTTCTACATCCCATAAAATAGTCCATTTTAATTGTGGTAGGCATGTCTCTTATGAGATTTAAAATTTTGATTATTACTATTCCCATTTTGTTGTCCGAGAATTATAGTACATGCTTCCTATTTGGTCTCTTTATTTCTCCTTATATTAATGGTTGCCATGTTTTCTCACTCATGATCACAACTCACCAAATACATAGTTATACCAAATTAGTAGAAATCCAATAAATCAATGGTGTATGATGGCCTTGTTATCGCGCAATTTGTACTTTGATATAAGAAAAGGTTAAAGGAGAGAAAATTGTTGTAACAAGAGACAATCCTATCACTATCACCTCAATAGGATGTCTCTTTCTATTTAGGGTGGTAGGCCCAGGGGAGACATCCTTGGTGACCTGGGGGTTTAAGAAGGCAAAGTCAAAGTGGCTAGATAAAGATCCCCTCTCACAAGTCACCACCGATCAGAAAGTCCAGTTTTACAACCAATGAAAAGAGAATATCTCAAGTGTACCTGCCTGAAACAAAGAAAAACGAAACTAGATATATTTTTCAGGTATACTTGTTGGTTAGCACCTCGTAAAACCATGGAATTTGTTGATAAAAGCAATTTGCTGAATATGATGAAGTAAAAAATAAATTATAACATCAATGTTTATAGAGAAGTACTTCACGTTAAATGCCTTGAAAATAGCTTCAAAATGACTAAGAATCATTAACCATTGAAATCATAATACTAGCATTTGATAGAAGCAAATAAGACAAGGTATAAATCTACCTTTTCAATTGCTTTTATGATCTTTTATTGTTGCATCTAATGGTTGTATCTTACTTTAGTAACAACAAAATTATTGTTAGTAGGTTAGGCTATTCTAGGGTTAGAAAGTGTTAGTAGGTTGCTCAAAGAGTATTTTTTGAAGGTTTTGTTGATCAATTACTCAAATTTAAAGTCTAAATCAGTGCCTTTTAGGGCTAATGGAATCACTTGCAGCAACAAAACTTGAAGGAAAAAAATGATAAAGTGATGCAGGAGCATCGCTCCACCTCAGCACATGCCATTCGGATTTCATGCATGGTGTGCATTTAAGGGAGGAGAGGCATCACCCTCTTATTTTTTCCTCGAGAATCAAAAGTGAGATCCAGGCAATTGAGGAGCACAAGATGGAAGAGCCAAATCATGATTTCGTACAAGATGGAGATAAGGTCTCCATTAAGTGGTTGACAACAGAATGGATCTGCATCTGATTTGGAGCAAATTTCCATCATTGTAATTTCCCCTTTCGATAGGCATTTTGAATGGTGATTTGACACCACTAGTTTATCTTGCGAGGGAAGCTCGTCGAGCCCCTCTTGTATAAATCTTTGTAATTATTGCAAAGAAGGGGTTGTTTTTTTTAGGCTATGTTGGGTTGTAGGAGGTTAGCTAATATATAGTTATCCAGGAGAGAAACACAGAGAGCCGAGACTCAGTTATAGCTCAGACTCCACTATTTTAGTTTGACATTCTACCAATAATAGAAAATGACAGTTTTTCCTGTTTTCAAATTCTGTGAAATGGATGTTGTGTTATGAATGTCATTTACATGAGTTTGAATTATAGATGAATGTCAGAAATCGTCTGCAGGGATAGAGATACAGTTTTTTATATGTGAGTGTGCTAAATTAAGTTTGGTTCTCTAGGCTAAGTGCAAGGAGTGCGCAACAGAGAGAGGAAAATTTGTGATTCGACGGAAGGAGTGCGTGTCTGAACTCAGTGGAATCAGAAGAGAAGATGCCAGGAGGTCTCACTAGGTTAATTCATAGACTCGGGGAGAAATTTCAAGGTGGTTAAATACCTTGGAAAGGAAGACTGTGTGGGAGGAATCACAACTCAGATTTGTTGAATGCTTTGAAACACTCTGCCAGGAGAGCATTGAGTTGGCACAAGTGTGCAAAAGGACAAAATAGTTGGAAGTGTTGGAATCCTTAGGAGAATCCCAGAATTACTGAACATTATGAGGAAGGAAGGCTTTGCAAGAGTGCATCGACAAATGCCTTAAACCCTTCCATAAGACTAAGGGATAATTTGTTGAAGAATTAAAACAGTTGCAAGGAGTGCACCGAGATAGATGGTAATTCCATCTTACAAGCTTAGGGGGAAGAGTGATACTCTACCAGGAAGGTAGGAGGGAGTCCACTGAAGGATGCAAAGGAACTGGGAACCTTGGAGGTTTTCAAGCTGAGAAAAGTTGCAGAAGAGTCTGCACAGAACTCTACAAGGGGTGCAGAAGGTGTTTTAGAATAGTCTAAGTCTCGAAGAGAGAATTTTCTCTAAGTGAGAAAAGGAGTTGAGGGCTTGCTGAAGTCCCGAAGACAGTGAAATCATCCACTGTCGAGGAGGGGATAGGTAAAAGAAGATCGAGAGGTTCGGGAGCTATAACTTCGGAAGGTTTTTCGAGAGAAAACAAAGATCTTTGTGAAGTCACAAAGAGATATTTTAATCTAGGCCGTTAGATCTGGAGGGGTACATGGAATATATCCATGCACTTTGAAGGAAGAACCCTTCAAAGAAAAGTTAAGGAGAGAATACCCAAAGAGATGGGAAAGATGAAGTAATCATTGTCGTCCATTGGGATAGGACACATGGCGAGAGATCATCACTTCGATGATACACAAGTCGGGAAAAGAATATTTGGGAGAAGAGAGGAATCGTGAAGTGTGAACTCGCAAATTGATCATAGCCATTGTTTGTGAGGAGAACATGGACTGTAGATCTGGTCCCAGAGAATTCACTGATTCCTAAATCAGGGAAAAGGAGAAAGAATCTTGCGAAAGTTCCGAAGTATAGGATCACGACGAGAGTTGGCCCATAGTCATGGTCCATGGTCACATCAAGGAGAAATACTACCATGGGGAGCTAGCGGCGTTGGTGTTAAGAGTTGAAAATCTTTAAGAAGAGGGTCGACGGGTGTTAAATAAATGCACGAAGAAAGTAAAGGCCATGTGTCAAGTTAAATTGGTTCCATCAGGAGCCCGAAGAACCATTCGGTTCAGTGACTTGAACGATCCTAGACTGGGAGGTCAAGTCATCCCGAAGGAGAGGAGGGGAGGTTGACACCAAGTGGTATCAGAGCGTGTTTTGTTTGCAGATCGTAGGAAAAGGAGATATCAGAGAGAATGAAGAATTTATTTATGTAAGAAAGGGAGACATAGCATAGTACTATGTTGAAATAGTTGTAAAGTGTGTAGCGGTTGTTAAATAGTGATGTGCCTCCTATTCACCTTTTAAACGATCAAGGGAGAGTCTACCCATAGAAGAGCAGAGCGGAGATGGAAAAGGAGCTCAGTGAAATTCAAGCACAGATAGAAACACTAGCATTCAATATGCAGTAGGAGGCAAAGGTACACTGGAGGTATGAATGGCCTTTGAAGAGGACAACCAAATGGACTGTTCAAAAGTTGTTGGCCAGATGGAAGCAACATGGGTTAAAAAGGTGGTCGAGGCATGCTAAAAACCTCAATCATAAGGGAAAGATATATGGAAAGGGTATCATATATTTCCAAGTGAGCAAGGTGAAGGGATCAGTGGGTCTCGTAAAATGCCAGGTGGGCAGAGGAGACATCCCAGATTGATAGGTGAGAAAGATAAGAGAGATGATCTCATTTGAGGTTTCACATCTAGAGGAGTTGGTAGGTGAAGAGGAGGCAGAAGGAAGACCTCCTTCAGATGGAGATTCACACGGAACTATGAACTGTGTAAATGAAGATGATGAGAAGTTGAGAACTTCTACAATCTAGGAGAAGGATCAGAGGACCATTCTGATCATTGGAGGGGTCAATATATTCCTACCAAGTGGCCGAGGAAAGTTTAGCATGGATTTTACAGATGTGACAAAAGGATAGCAAGTGAAGACTATCATGAAGGAGGAACATATATAGATGTTTGTCCCAACAGGAGGAGAACGCCCAATTGAGTTACTCACCAATTGGAATTGGAATTAAGGGCACTAGAGGATTGATTAGGTAGTCCAGAGCCATAAGTGGTTGCCAAGAGATAGCCATGCTAAAGGAGACACACCAACATAAGGAGAAGTTGGTGGAAGTTGGAACAAAACTAGTCGGGAAACTGATAGGGGTCATTCTGTTAGAGGAGGTAGTTGAATGACAGTTCGGTATTGAGACTACAAAAGTGGAGGATGCAATAGAGTGGAAAGTCAGGGCCACAAGAGATGAGAGAGATACCTTGGGAGATCAGTGTGATTTACCCAAAGACAAGGGAGAAGTGTAGCAAGCTAGTCTGCAAAAGGAGAGCTAGTCGATGGAGCAGTTGGATGAAGCGGTTGAGGAGATAATGAGTTGATGTTGGAGTCAGAAAAGGAATTCGTTAGCGCAATGAGGCTGGATGAAAGGAAGTCTCGATGCACAACAAGGATGATGCAAGAGCAGAGACAGCGAAGCAGAGGATCAGAGAGATAGCTCCAAGAGAAAGTTTGGGATCCAAGAGGATTTCAACCATGCTGGAATCTCATGAGCAGGAGCTAATGATTTTCATAGTCGTCGAGTATGATGTAGGAGAATCACTCCACCTCAGCACGCGAAAGTTGGATTTCACACATGGTGCGCATTTAAGGGAGGAGAGGCCCCACCCTCTTATTTTTTCCTAGAGAATCCAAAGTGTAATCCAGGAAATTAAGCAAGACAAGCTGGAAGAGCCAAATCATGCTTTCTCACAAGATGGAGATAAGGTCACCATTAAGTGGTTGATTACAGAATGGATATGCATATGATTTGGAGCAGATTTCCATCATTTTAATTTTCCCTTTCGATAGGCATTTTGAATGGTGATTTGGCACCACTAGTTTAGCTTGCGAGGGAAGCTCGTCAAGCCCCTCTTGTATAAATCTTTGTAATTTTTGCAAAGAAGGGGTTGGTTTTTTTTAGGCTATGTTGAGTTGTAGGAGGTTAGCTAAGATAAAGTTATCTAGGAGAGGAACACAGAGAGTCGAGACTCAGTTGTAGCTCGAACTCCACTATTGTAATTTGACAGTCTACCATTAATAGAAAATGATGATTTTTCTTGTTTTCAAATTCTGTGAAATGGATGTTGTGTTATGAACAACATTTACATGCATGTGAATTGTAGATGAATGTAAAAAATCGTATACAAGGATAGAGATACAGTTTTCTATGCGTGAGTGTGCTGAATTAATTCTGGTTCTCTGGGCTAAGTGCAAGGAGTGTGCGATAGAGAGAGGAAACTCTGTGAGCCAACGCAAGTAGTGCATTTCTAAACTCAGTGGAGTCAGAAGACAAGCTACCAGAAGGGTGAACCAGGTTAATTCATAGACTCGGGGAGAAATTTCAAGGTGGTTAAGTACCTTGGAAAGAAGGATTGTGTGGGAGGAAGCACAGTTGAGAGTTGTTGAACGCTCTGAAACACTCTGCTAGGAGGGCATCATTTTGTTGCAAGTGTGCACAAGGAAAACATAGTTGGAAGTGTTGGAATGCTTAGGAGAATCCTAGAATTACTAAACATTCTGAGGAAGGAAGGCTTTGCAGAGTGCATTGACAAAGGAAAGGATATGCCTTAAACCCTTCCATAAGACTAAGGGATAAGTTGTCGAAGAGATGAAATAGTTGCAAGGAGTGCACCGAGATACACTGTAAGTCCATATTACAATCAAAGGGGAAGAACAATACTCTACCAGGAAGGTAGGAGGGAGTTCACTAAAGGACACAAAGGAAGTAGGAACCTTGTAGGTTTTCAAGCCGAGCAAACTCATAGAAGAGTCTTCGTAGGACTCTGAAAGGGGTGTAGAAGGTGTTCGAGAAGAGTCTAAATTTTGAAGAGAGAATTTCATCTAAGTGTGCAAAGGATTCGAGGACTTGCCAAAGTCCTGAAGACAGCAAAA
Organism: Picea mariana; assembly: GCA_032191745.1. Lineage (NCBI taxonomy): Eukaryota > Viridiplantae > Streptophyta > Pinopsida > Pinales > Pinaceae > Picea > Picea mariana. The sequence goes on along the minus strand of JASDQU010375118.1, from coordinate 48,837 downwards.
TCATTCATCGTCGAGGAGGATACATGTGGAAAAATATCGAGAGGTTTGGGAGCTAGAACTTCGAAAGGTTTGTCGAGAGAAAACGGAGATCTTCGTGAAGTCGCGAAGAGCGATTTCAATCCAGACCATTAGATCTGTAGGGGTACGTGGAATATATCCATGTACTTTGGAGGAAGAACCCTTCAGAGAAAAGTTGAGGAGAGAATACCAGAAGAGATGGGAAATTCGAAGTAATCCTATCCGTCCATTGGCATAAGACGCATGGTAGGAGATCAACACTTTGCTGATATGCAAGTTGAGAAGAGCAGAGTTGGGAGAAGAGAGGACTCGCGAAGTCTGAACTCGTGAATTGAACACAACCATTGGTCATGAGGAGAACGTGGACCATAGATTTGGTCCCCGAGAATTCACTGATTCAAAAATCAGGGAAAAGGAGAAAGAAACTCGCAAATGTTCTGAAGTACGGGATCGCAACGACAGTTGGTCCACAGTCATAGTCCGTGGTCACATCAAGGAGAAATACTACTGGGAGAGCTAGCAACATTGGCGTTAAGAGTTGAAAATTTCTAAGGAGAGGGTCTGTGGGTGCTATATAACCGTGCTGAGAAAGTAAAGGGCATGTGTCAAGTTAAATTGGTTCCATCAGGAGCTCGACGAACCATTCGGTTCGGTGACTTGAACGATCCTATATCGGGAGGTCGATTCAGCCCGAAGGAGAGGAGGGGCGGTTGACACCATAATGTAAGAGCTAAGGACCTAGAAGGATCAACATTGAGGTGTTGGTAAGCCAAGGCCTCAATCAACAAGCCTTAGAAGGGAAATGACTACTAGGAAGTAGGTAACCCTAGGCCTTAGAGGTTTTCCTTCTTCCTTAGCTCAATATGGAAACAAATAATGGGTTGATGAAGCAAATGACACTAGAGTTCTGCAATGGCAGGGATTTAGTACAATTCTTCAAAGATAGTGTTTCCAGCACAATCTAGTAGGTGAAAAATTGTTAGACAAGGACAATAACATGTGCTTGTTCTCCTAGGGTTTTAAACTAGCAATTTCATAAATGAATAAACGAAAAGTAAATCTATCATAACCATTCAAGGAAACGAAGGATTTCAGAAATTCACTTACATTCACCAAGAATAATCTAGCAATATGCCTAGTTGAAGATTTTCCACCAAGAAAAATGCTAGGAAACACCAAATTAAGCCTCCTTCAAGAAGTGTGCTTAAAATATGAGCCAATAAACCCTAAGGATGGCACCAATTTTAGACCTCACTTGTGTTAGTGAAAGAAGATTAAAATAAGAGGGATTTTCCCCTTATTAATACAATACTAATGACCAGAATCAGGTCAAAAAGGCCGACATGGCTAGTTGCAAATAATATCTAGTTTTTACATTCAATGTCATAATTAAACCCTAAAACAAGCTACTAATGTGACGTCATGCACTTTTAGGGTGACTTTAGGCCCTTTTTGGGTAATGTTGGCCTCCTCAAGAAAAATGTTAGGCCTCCTTGGGCCTTAGGAACTTGCCACTTGGCACACAATTGCCTCCAAAAACATCTCAAAATGTTGGGTGACATCATGGGTGACCTGGGTGATAGCATGGGCCTTCCAAGGCCTACATCATGGTAGAAAGGGAACAACCCCCTGGGTCTAGGCCTACCAGGTGGTCCCTGCTGAAATATCCTCCTCTTTATCTGGTGCAATCCTATAATCTATCTCTTCCCCTTGTTGGGTTCTCAGCATCCATTTGGTGGCCTTTGAGACCCATGGAGGTTTGAACTAATCATCTCCCCACGTGTACCTATCTATTGGGTACCTATCCATTGGGTGTGGCCCTGCAACATCAACATACGCCCTTCATGGGCTCATAAGTCATAGGATCATAGCAATTTCAGTCAAATATAATCATCAAGTTATTAAACATGTGCATGAAACCCCTTTTACCTGAACAAGTGCTCAAAGACATTATGCTAATCTGCAAGCCAAGTTTGGAGGGGAAACTAGGGCGTCCTATCGGGCTAATGCTCATTGGATGTGGGATGTTCCCAGGAGAAGTCAAATCTAGGCCATGTGAGTGGATGAGGTGGTAAGGGACGTCTGGGCAAGGGGTGTAGTGATAGCAGGGAAATGTATAGCTTACCTATGGGTTCCTCTGAAGAGGGTGAGATGCACCTTGTCATGGATAAAAAAAATTCTAAGATGATTCATGCCTTTTATCTTTTATTCTTATTTCTTTTTATTTAAAGAGGTTAGTTAGGGGACACTGCCCCACTGTGGTGACTGGTGGTGTCAATGTTACCCACAAGCATTTCCTGGAAATGAGAAGGTTGGCTCGTGATGAGACCCACTTTCTCTTGGCTATGCCACCAAGAGCCACTACCCTGGTGTGGTGACCAGCTGTGAGTAGTGTCATATTGCTACATTCCCATGGACCGAATAGGATGGCTTGTGATGAGACCCCTTATCCTCTAACTAGGTATTGATTTATTATTTTTTATTTGTTCCCTTTGTTTCTTGCTAAGAATATTTTTATTTCTTTCTTAGGGAACCCTATGCAAAGAATCTCAAGGTTTCATTCCTTTTTCTTTTATATTTTTTCCAGCTACATTTACCCTCTGGGTCTTTATCCCCTTCTTCCCACAAGGTAAGGTACAACCCTTAGATATTTTTCCAACCCAATGCCCAGAGCATTGTAATGGGATGGATGAGTAGGAGAAAGATGAAAAGTGGTAAGTATGGTGGGAGCGGACGATGGCCTTTCATGAATCCCCCAAGTGGAAAATCAAACCCTATGGGTACCAGCTTCCTAGGGAATCCTATCATTCCCCCCAGGTGTGGTCAAGTGAAAAAGAATAAGGTCCAATCAAACATTAGAAGAAAAAAGAATTAAATCCACATATTCAAAGGTTTTGAGGATTAGAGTGACACATACCATGATACCTGGACTCATTACCTCATGGAGCAAGATCCATTTCTGCTACAAGACCAGGTCAATATGATGGATGTTGTTGCTGCTGAAAAAATGGAGGCGTTGAATAATGAAAGGATGGGCCCTCCAGGGCCATGATCAAGTCTATCTGACTCTAGGTACTTCATGTCTAGGACTTGTGGGCCTCGAGGAAAAAATATCCTTAGTTATCCCTAGGATAGGGGATAACATCTGGCTCAAACTCGGGGACATGTGCTCACCGTAGAGTGCATGAGAACATCAACATCTCTAGAACAACTTGTGACCTACTTGATCTCAACATAAGACTATTATTAATCATTTGGGGTGTTGATATCACCCTGGCTCATATATATATAGTACAAAAAATGAAAACAAGCATATGTACAAATGGAAATACAAACTACTCTAGCATGAAATGCAAATGGTATATACAATGAATGCAAATTCAAATGGTATATACAATGAATGAAAATGTTTACCTACTTACCTCTACTTACCTGTCAGCTCAAATATAGGTGTAATCAAATAACCAATGAAACCACCCGAGCAATGTCTCACAATACCTGCATATGTGCTTCATCATAAACCAAAACAGTGATAAGTTAAGCACATAAATAACATGAGTTAGATAATGTACTATATCATCGGAAATCATAAATTCTAGATCGTGGAGGCGGGAGGGAGGGACAAAATCAGTCCAAGTTATACTCTCAGGGGAGTGCTCAATCCATCTCAGAAAGGGATCGTGAAAAGTCAGAGGTCCAATAGATTGACTCAAATATTTTGAAGGTTGGCTACCTTGGAAGTCTTCACAATCTTAGGTTTGGGAAGGAAATAGAAAAAACCTAGAGGGTGACTGAGAAGTTCTTAAGGGAAGGCTGAAATAATAAGATGACATACTTCTTCTTGAGGTATTAAAACTGGCCTTGAACTTGAGGGTTTGATTTAGAGGAAACTTAATACAAAATACATACTTCCCAACTACACCTTTAATGACACAACAAGGTAAAGTAATCGAAGGTGGTTGGAGAACAATCTCACAAGGATCTGTCTTTGGGAAAACGATGTCCTTACTCCTATCAAGATCTGGGCACGACGGTATGACCAAAAATCGTCAAGAGAATATGGGACTAGGTCAACCTTGGGTGTTTGGAGAGTATCGGTAATCATACCATCTCCTTATTTCCACTTGTCAAAGTTAAGAGTAACCTATTGTGATAACTATAAAGGAAATACTTGGAAATGATTCTCAATGTCGTAAATGGGGTCCACATCATAACCAAATACATCCCATTTACATCTCCCAACATGTATGAAATCATCAATATTATCAACCATGTCACTATATATATCATAACATGAAGGATTTAAAACATTTAAAGGCTCATCTAGCTCCTCTTCACTTTCCAAATCATAAAGTAAAGAATCATCAAAATTTTGGAAAGGAAAGTAACTCATCATGTTATTTCTTCTTTTGCAAGAGCTTCGAGAACATGGGTGTCTTCAACATGCATCATTGTTTCATCCTCATGAATTGCCCCTACATATTCAACTGTGAAACAAGGAAGACCTACCTTTCCTAAGGATTCCATTTCTTCTCCCTTCTTTGAATCATAAAACAAGGCATTATCAAGATCCAAAAAAGGAAGGTGACTAACCTCATTCTCTTCTTGTTGTGTAGGGGGAAAAGAATCGTGGATGGCTTCATCAGAGGGAGGAGCACATATCGATACTTCATCATCTTGTTCAGGTTCCAACTCCTCAACTTTTTTTTCATTATGAGTAGTCATTTTCTCTTCCCTATGGGATTGGAAAACCTCATCAAGATATTTCCCCTCGATCTCTTGTTGGTTGATGATTTGTTCTCCTTCTTCTTGGAAATCAGCAGTAAAGGTCTCAAGGGTAACTAATCTCTTCAAAATAAGAGTGTTTGGGGCAACTTCGGGGTCATCAAGTTTGGTTCCTAGAGAGAAGACGTGTTTTTCCTTGGACAAAGATATATTCTCCTTGATTTTCCTAGCCATGTAATAGGCATCATTGATTGTTTTTGGCCCCTTTTTATTTAGGAGGAACCCTAAATGCACTAAGAGTGCATTGGTATAGAGACACAAAAGGTATTTTTCTTCAATATAATGGCTTCTAGGAATATGATATAGCAGTCTCTCAAACATATTTTGGAAATCCCAAACAAACTCATTCTCAGTTTTTTTTGCATATTCTAGTATTTTCAGTAACGTTTGGATATCTTCCAATTTAATACCCCATTTTTTGAGAAAGGCTTTTTCTAATTGGTCCATAGATGTGATGCTAGCAACAGGGGGATCATCATAACATTTCCTAGCATTTCCATAATGAGTGGCAGAGAAACATTTCATTCCCAAATCTTCAACATCATCACTGATAGGGTGGAGTTGAAAGAAATCCAAAAAATTATCCATGTCATTGTCGGCTCTAACCCCATCACTACCAGTGAATCTAAGGAGCCATTTCTCGCACGTTGGGGGAATTTTTCGAGGGTATCCCGAGATTTTACTCATGTCTAAAGGTTTGAAGTTTACCGAATCCCATTGAGAAGTCATGGATGGCTTCGTCATTAGTGGAGTTGCCAGATAATTTTCTTGAAATTATCAAAGGGATGAGGGGATCAACCTTAGTGGAGTCCCGAGGTAAGATTGTAAGACAAATATTCTTGAGGAAAGGATTTACTAAAAGAAGTATCATTTGAGGAATATTGACTTAGTGTTCCCCGACAACGACACCAAAATGTTATTGCACGATTTGTACTTTGATAGAATAAAAGGTTAAAGGAGAGAAAATTGGCGTAACAAGAGACTATCCTATCACTGTCACCTCAATAGGATGTCTCTTTCTATTTAGGGTGGTAGGCCCAGGGGAGACGTCTCCAGTGACCTGGGGGTTTGAGAAGGCAAAGTCAAAGTGTCTAGATAAAGATCCCCTCTCACACGTCACCACCGATCCTAAAGTCCTATTTTACAACCAATGAAAAGATAATATGTCAAGTGTACGTGCCCAGAACAAAGAAACAAGAAACTAGATATATTTGCAAGTATACTTGCTGGTTAGCACTTCATAAAACCATGGAATTTCTTGATATAAGCAATTTGCTGAATATGATGAAGTAAACAGAAAATTTATAACAACAATATTTATAGAGAAATAATTCATGTTAAATGCCTTGAAAATAGATTCAAAATGACTAAGAATCATTAACCATTGAAATCATAATACTAGCATTTTATAGAAGCAAATAAGACAATGTATAAATCATCCTTTTCAATTGATTTTATGAGATTTTAATGTTGTATCTAATGGTTGTAGCTTAGTTTAGTAACAACAGAAATATTCTTAGTAGGTTAGGCTATTCTAGGGTTATAAAGTGTTAGTACGTTGCTCGAAGAGTAGGTTTTGAATGTTGTGTTGATCAATTACTCAAATTTAAAGTTTAAATCAGTGCCTTTTAGGGCTAATGGAGTCACTTGAAGCAATAAAACTTGAAGGAAACAAATGATAATGTAAGATCTAAGGACCAAGAAGGATGAATATTGAGGTGTTGGTAAGACAAGGCCTCAATCAACAAGCCTTAGAAGGAAGACGACTACTAGGAAGTAGGTAACCCTAGGCCCTAGCGATTTTCCTTCTTATTTAGTTCAAGATTGAAACAATTAATGGCTTGATGAAGAAAATGACACTAGAGTTCAGCAATGGTAGGGCTCTACTGCATTGCTTCAAAGGTAGGGTTTATAGCAAAATCTAGTAGGTGAAAATTTGTTAAGACAAGGACAATAACATGTGCTTGTTCTCCTAGGGTTTTAAACTAGCAATCCCATAATATTGAATAAATTCAAAGTAAATGTATCATAACCATTCAAATAAAATAAGGACTGCATAAATTCACTTACATCCACCAAGAATAATCTAGCAATAAGCCTAGTTAAAGATTTTCCACCAAGAAAAATGCCAAGAAACACCAAATTAAGCCTCCTTCAAGGAGTGCACCTAAAATTTCAGCCAATAAACCCTAAGGAGGGTGAAAATTTGAGACCTCACTTGTGTGAGTGAAAGATGATGAAAAATAAGAGGGATTTTCCCCTTATTTATACAATACTAATGACCAGAATTAGGTCAAAAAGGCCGACATGGCCAATTACAAATAATATCCAGTTTTTACATTAAATGTCATAATTAAACCCTAAAACAAGATGCTAATGTGATGTCATGCCCTTTTAGGGTGACGTTAGGACCTTTTTGGGAAACGTTGGCCTCCTGGAGAAAAATGTTAGGCCTCCTTGGGCCTCAGGAACCTGCCACACATGCCACTTGACACACAACTGCCTCCAAAAACATCCCAAAACACTGGGTGATGTAATGGGTGACCTAGGTGACGCCATGGGCCTTCCAGGCCTACATCATGGTGGAAAGGGCACAACCCCCTTGGGTCCAGACTTGTCAGGATGTCCCTAGTGAAACGCCCTCCTCTCTCTCTGGTGTAATCCTCTGATCTATATTTTCCCTTGGCTAGGGTCTCAACATCCATCTGGTAGTACTTTATCCCCATGGAGGTTTGAACTAATAATATCTCCATGTGTTCCTATCCATTGGGTACCTATCCATCGGGTGTGGCCCTGCAACATCAACAGATACTCCCTCCATGGGCTCATAAGTCACAGGGATCATAGCAATGTCAATCACATCTAATCATCAAGTTATTAAGCATGTGCATGGAACCCCTTTTACGAGGACAAGTGCTCAAAGACATTATGCTAATTTGCAAGCCAAGTTTGGAGGGGAAGCTGGGAAGTCCTATTGGGCTAATCCTCATTGGATGTCGGATTTTGCCAAGAGAAGTCAAATCCATGCCATGTGAGTGGATGAGGTGGTAAGGGATGTCTGGGCAAGGGGTGCAGTGATAGCAGGGAAATGTATAGCTTACCTGTGGGTGCCTCTAAAGAGGGTGAGATGCACCTTGTCATGGATGAAAATGTTTCCAAACCCATTCATGTCTTTTAACTTTTATTCTTATTTCTTTTTCTTTCAAGAGGCTAGTTAAGGAACACTGCCCCGACGTGGTGACCGATGGTTGCAATGTTACCCACAAGAATTTCATGGAAATGAGAAGGTTGGCTTGTGATGTGACCCCTTTTTTCTTGGTTATGCCACCAAGAGCCACTGCCCTGGTGTGGTGACCAGCTGTCAGTAGTGTCATACTGCTACAAGTCCATGGACCTAATACTGGCTCATGATGAGAACCGCTATCCTCTAACTAGGTCTTTATCTATTATTTTTTATGGGTCCCTCTGTTTCTTGCTGAGAAGCATTTTATTTCTTTCTCAGGGATCCCTGGGTGAAGCATCTCATGGTTTCATTCTTTTGGATTTTATTATTTTCTAGCTACTTTTACCCTCTGTGACTTTAGCCCCTTCTTCCCACAAGGTAAGGTACAACCCTTAGATATGGCCAACCCAATGCCTGGACTAGTGTAATGGGATGGATAAGTGAGAGAAAGATGAAAAGTGGTAAGTATGGCGGGAGCGAACGATGCCTTTCATGAATCCCCCCATTGGAAACTCAAACCCTATGGGTATGAGCTTACTAGGGCATCCTATGATTCCCTCGAGGTTTGGTCAAGTGAAAAAGAATAAGTTCCAAGCACACGTTAGATGCAAAAATAATTAAATGCACATATTGAAAGGTTTTGAGGATCAGAGTGACACATACCATGATACCCAAACTCATTACCTCATGGAGAAAGATCCATTTCTGTTATAGGACCAAGCCGATGTGACGGATGTTGCTGCTACTGACAAAGTGGAGGTGCTGGAAAATGAAAGGATGGGCCCTCCAGGGCCATGCTCAAGTCGATCTGGCTCTCAGTACTCCATGTCTAGGACCTGTGGGCCTCGAGAAATAATCTCCTTCGTTATCCCTAGGCTAGCGGATAACAGACCCTTAAAAGACTTCTCAAAGACACTTTATTCATTAGACAAAACCCATATTTCTATTCAAACATAGGTTAGTTACTGCATTTTTGGGAATAAATTTATTAATGAATGGTCTTTGCAAAAAATGATATTTTCAAATTTCAAAATATGGATTTAAAGACTACAATAGATCTATAGAGGGAGTAAATATAGATTTGTTTCATATTTATTGTCTACCAATCCATAATAGAGCCTAACTATATCTATTAGCCAAATATTTTAGTACTTAAGAGTGGTATATATTCTTAAAAAAAAATCTTAAAATTATAATGAATTTATAACTTTCCAAAATGCATGTTGACTTGCTTCCTTTTCCATTGTTTCATTGACTAGGTCCATGCTCTACTTTCCAATTTCCATGTCGTTGGTGAGGTTATGTATTATCTCTTCTTTCTTTAGTCCTCCACAATTATAATTTATTGATTTCATCTAATTTAACACCCTACATTGGTCTCTCTTGCCCGGATTAATAACCATGTTTGGAAGCATATTGAATTCGGTTTCCAAAACAATTATATGTTGGATGAATTTGCACATACCACTATTAGAAAAAACTCAATTTTCACATAGTTGTTCACAATTTCTATAAATAAAAATTGTATATTTAGAAATCTAGTTTCCCACATTTCATCTTTTACACCATGATGCAGGAGCATTGTACCCCGAATCAAAATTGAAATTCAAACCTTCGAGAAGGCATTGTGGTCGAGAGGATGCGATTTTCCTGGAATTTCGTGTAAACACCGATAGGGTTTGTTAATCGTTTGTTATGAAATTGTTATTTTAGGTGATAGGTAGATATTTTAGGGATACATTGAGAGTGGACCGGAACTAATACGATCCAATCCTTATAGTCATTCATGTATATATGTAAGCCTTCGACGTTATTGAAAAGGGGCTAACGCAATGTAGGAACATGTCGAGAGAGGTAGTTTCTACCATAGAGGCTATGACTGTATGTAATTAAAGCTCGATTTTAATGAAATTGACTTGTGATATGAGTTTTGTTGTATCTTCGATGTCCTTTGTTATCTTGTTCATAATTCTGGTGTAAATCCATAGATTTGAATTTGTGTGAACGTGTCCCGAGATAGAGAACGAAGTCATGCGATGCACGAATCAACCTGTGAAGTGAGTATTCACATGAAGGAACCTCATAATTCTTCATCATAGATCAATAATCATAAATCGTTATTTTTTAACCCTTTGTATGTAGACCAAATAGGTAGAACAATTGACGAGGAACGAGATCTAGAGAAGAAATTAACCATAGTGCCAACACTAATTTAACGCCTGTGTTATGTATTCGACGTCGAATTGTCAAAGGGGGATACTAAGTAAATATCTAATTTAACGCCTGTGTTATGTATTCGACGTCGAATTGTCAAAGGGGGATACTAAGTAAATATTGGTCATGTATCTGAGTCGTGATGAAGGAGAATGAGCATAGGTGGACTGAGAATGAAAAATGGTTCCAGCACGACGATGGTTGGGAAGGATGAGATCGAGGAACGATTTTAGTGAAGTTCTTATGAACTTCACGAGACAGACCTAAAGGTGGGACTCCTTTGTAGATTCAGAGTGCATTCGACGAGGGAGGTTGAGGAGTTCTATTGCTACCATGGACAACGTTTAAGTCCATTTTGTGTTTTCATAACCCACAGGTCTGAGGATCGAACACATAAGTAACTCGATCTTCATGACCCCGAGAATTGATCTTCATCAAGTGGTATCATAGCTTAGGGAAATATTTCTATGGGTGAAGAGTGGGTACATGCATAAGCTAGAGAAGAGCAAGTGATGAGAAGGTTCTAGGAGAGAGAACCTATAATATCGAAAGGCCAAATCTTAGGAGGGATCTTGGTAAGGTATTGGGTAGTAGCTGTGGAGGCTTGTTATAGAGGCTTGGTTGCAGATCACTGTTGAGAATTGAGGAGAAGTTCAACATTATGTTGGCATGATGCATGAGGAAGAAGAAGATTAGAAATTGAAGTTGAATGAGATGCAACAATAAAGGTACATGATCAGTAGATCATGAATATTTTAACCCTAGAGTCAGATGCACGAGCATCGTACCACCAAATCAAAATCAAAATTCAAACCTTCGAGAAGGAAACATGGCCGAGAGGATGCAATGTTCCTGGAATTTCGTGTAAACATTGATATGGTTTGTTAATTATTTGTTATGAAATTGTTTCTTCAAGTGATAAGTAGAGATTTTAGGGATACCATTAGAGTGGATCGGATCTGAGACAATCAACTCTTTATAGTCATTCCTGTATATATGTAATTCTTCAAATCCTTAACAGATTGTTGTTTTTCCATGTGTTCATTGCCACTAATGTGTCATGATGTGTCATGAAAGGTCATGAGAATCTGTCATTAGCTTCGAAATTTCCTTATACATTATACAAAATATTTACAAAAATATATATATTATTTTTATTTTAAAATTTATTATTATTATTATTATTATTTAATTATAATTTTATTTTTTGAGTTTTAATTTTATTATTTAGTGTATAAAAAAATTAATTGTATTGTTGTGGAGTTTTATGGTCAAAAATATCCATATCAATATGATTAACTATGAAAACCTTCACTCTTGAAGATAATAGTATGTTTAATCAATTATGAATTATTTTAAATAAAATATAATATAAATATACATATTTTGGCAATCCATGATTTATTGTGTGAAAAAATGATTTAAATAATTTATTATTATTTTTTACTTTCACCTTTAACTCTACATTACCTCAACTTGCAATTATCATTGACAAGATAATAAAAATCAACCTTCACTAGATAACACCTCTAAGTTAGTGTGGCATGGAATATGCTTAACACCTCTAACTTAGTGTGGCATGTAATATGATTAGTGTGATGTGACATATACTTTTACTATTTTCCTTAAGAGACCCATTTTAAACACAAATTTATTTTAAAATTTTAGGCATGTGTATCCTTGGTTTGATGGTTCACTAGTGTAAATTCTAAATGTAGACTTAGGTGATATCATCCCAAGTCAGGTTTAAAGGGGGGGATGACTTGGAAAAACATTCCACACAGAAAATCTATTCTAAGTATATTTTATTATTCAATAAATACATATTTATACATGAAGTTTTCTCTCAACTACACAACAAACTCACTAAGAAATATCTCAACTACACACATAAATAGGATCTAATAGTTGGATAAAATATCTCACAACCAACTAGATCTAACAAACTCTTTAATAATATAATATCACACTAAACACAAGACAAGTAGGAGTTAATTACTCCAATGCCCTCCCTTAATGAGTACTTGGCTCTAATCTCTGATCTTTTTGCATCTATGTCCGCTATAGTATTCATCAACATCTCTATCCACTTCTGAAGTCTCGTAAACTATGCTCTTTCACACAACCATTCATTCGAGCTACCACTTGATTCATTGAAGATACGATTGCTTTTGACCATCAATTTCCTATTTCTAATGACCGACATTTCTATATGATTATATCTACCAAGACACATACATCATTGTATTTTTTAGAAAAGCATTCTAGATACTGAATCATTCTATTAACATAATTCCATCTATCAAAAGACATATATTGTTGTATTCGTCAGTTATATAGGAAAACAATCTAGATATTGAATGTATCTAGAATTGAGTCTTACAACATGACCTCTTTCATCACACGAGTACAAAAATTGTAGTCACAACCTAATAGTAGTGTTCTTACTAACATACATCTCTTGGTGTATTAAGAAACATGACAATCTCCTTGGTCATGTTACCATGTTCTAAAAAATATGAGAGGTTCTTCATTATTTATTTTACAAACTAGGAATAAAATTGACAAAATTTGATCTAATAAAATAAACTTATATAATAATGTAGCACCAACATAGTCCTTCTCAAAAATAATTTTCTTAGGACCTCCCTGACACTTCCCAACAACAACGGGTCAAATCCTGGTTCCCTCACTAGGATCCTCTGCCTCTATCATTATGTGACTTTGTTACACAATATCGACTGCTTCAATACACAACAACAATATATCACATAAACTCCATCTTCGATGTTGTGCCTCTTCCTAGATGCATATTTGTTGAAACCTCTATTGTGGCTGCAATTTTTCTTTGGTTTCTTCACTCATAAAATATGACCTAGCAAAATATCTAGATCCCCAATTCAAATATAGATATGGACCAACAACAATAAACAAACTTTATATGTAATTCCACTAAGTAGATTTTCTCTTAATAATCTTGTGTAGCGGCTTCTTCACGTGAGCTATCAACAATCGATTCTACTGACACTTTATCAACTCACATATCTTCCTCCACGAGGCTTAAAAATCATCTGAGCTACACACTTTTCAGTGACAACTGAATTCTTTTCGATGGTTTTCCTCATCTTTCAAGAAGCACATCAATGGTACAAAAATACAAACTAAACACAATAACAATCCACTCATCTATACTAACAAGAGATTGATAATCACATCTTTCTCATTGTCCTAGACCCTCCCATGAGGGAGTTAATCCTGGAGCAACCATCTCTCATACCAACTTAGAAAAACATTGCACCCAAAAAACCTATTCTACGTATATTTTATTATTCAATCAAACACATTTATACATGAAGTTTTTCCTCAACTAAAAAATAAACTAATGAGGGAATATCTCAACTACACACATAAATAGGATGTGATAGTTGGAGAAAATATATCACAACCAACTATATATAACAAGCTCCAACAAAAGAATCTCACACTAAACACAAGACAAGTATGAGTTAATTACTCCAACAAGATGTTGGGTTAATTTTCACTTGGTCATACTATAGTTAGATTAACCTTGATACAATTAATGATATGTTTACCGATCATTGTTTATGGGCCCATGATATTGAGTAACCCATGGTATTACATAGGATGAATATTATTTAATGACTTGGAATACTCCATTGTAAGATGCCTCATGTTGGCCAGTAGAGTCTCAAATGAGATCTCTGAAATCATATTGTAATGTGAAGGTGTAGGAAGCATATTCGACACTTCTACTTAAATGAAATTAATCACTTTGATTTATCATAATGTTTTTTTGTGTAACCTAAACATACTCAGCATGCCATGGGATAATGTTTCATTGTTTAAGTTAACATGTTGTTCCTATGATTAAATAAGTTGGAAATGAAACAAGTTATCATGTTTTTTTTAATAATTGTTTTTTGAAAATGAGTTATAATGACTTTGTAAGTTAATCATTCAAAACAAATTGTTTTTCAACCTCTATCTTATTATTCTTACCAATTTAATAGATTATTTTTGTACATATTTGTTTTAGGTCTTATCGAGTGCCCAATGTGAGTGTGAAACTCATAAGAATTTGTTATTATCTTCATAATATTTATTTTCTTTAATATAAAGAGAGTTTTGATCTTTTAGCTCAACGACAATGATTTTCTTTTAGTAAGTTAACTTTCTCTTATTTTTACTCTTTTTATGCCTCAACAATATATTGTTAAACATACTTATGATAGTTCTTTTAACAATATTAACATAGTGAAGGACGTCTTCCTCCAGTGCCGCACAATGGTTTAATCAAGATACTAAATCTCTAGTCTAGCCTCTCTTGAGAATTTAGTGACTTTTGCTCATATATGATCCAACTACATGGATCTTACATCTTCCTCCAATGTCCCACAATGGTTTAACCAAGATACTAAATCTCTAGTGTAGCCTCTCTTGAGCATTTAGTGACTTTTACTCATATATAAACAAACTACATGGAGCTTCTCATTCTTCATGGTAACTATCTTTCTCTTGTACTATCAATATTGAATGTAATTATCTTGTGATTATAAGTTAAGTAAGTGATCATAACCTTACTTTAAATGGGTGAAATCACAAATTTCTAAAAGCACAATAAAAAGATGTGTATTGCACTTAATTATGATTCTCGTGATTCTTCTCCATAGATCTTTTATGAGAGACTATAGCCCCAAGTCTCAAAACCATATAGTCACTAGCATAACAAAGATATCCATGAATACCTTCTTATTTTCCCAAAACTAAAATTTTGTAACTTTACATTTTATTAATTAATTTTTTATTTTTTTATTACATTATTATTTTTTTTTTTTTATTACATTAAATGTAGAAAAATGAAAAATAACATTTACACTCTATGTAGAAGTGGATGTGTCCAATTATAATGTTAATAAATTAGGTTAAAAAAATAGTACCAATAAAATTAAAATACATTCTATAACACAGAACACAGATCATGAAGATATGTAACGCATGTTCCTAACTTTAACTTTAAGTGATAAATGACATTAAATCTATGTAATGTTAAAAAAATAACACAATATGGATGAGACGCTTAAAATGTAACGCTTTTAATAAAAATATGAAAACATAATTTAAAATAAATAATTTAAAACAAAATTTCTAAGCATTAATATTTTAAGTGGTATAATTTTAGCACAGTATGGATGAGATTAAAACGGACGCTTTTAATAAAAATATTTAAAAAAATTAAAATAAGAATACTCAGCATTAGTATTCCATGTGTATATTAAGAGGCTCAATTCGGTTCACTTTTTCCTCTTCTCCAATTATGAGGTTTATTTTCCAATTTTATATATATTAATTTTTCAAATTTATATTAATAGCATGTTTTTTTAAGTGCAATTAAATACAACTTTTAAGTAAACCAATAAATATATGAGTATTTTTTTTTCTATTAAAAACATGTCTATGATTAGTCCATCTTCTCAAGCCTCCTCAAGCTCAAACAATGGGGTGGGGTAGTAGCCTTGAATCTAGATCCAGATTCTGTTGTGTTTAATGTATAAGAATAAAATAAATAATATTATTATATCTATATATCAACCTAAAAAATAAAATAAATAATTTGGAAGATAAGAAGTTTTCTAAAATTACTTTAAATTCTAGTCAAAACTATTTATTTGACATAAAAATATCAAGTATGGACTAAACCATTGAGAAATCATTGAATAAATTACTCTTTGCAAAATAAACATAGCATTAAAAATATTATTACACCTAAATTTAAATTTAAGGATAAATTCTATTGTGATAAATAAAATATTGTAAAGAAGAGATTAATTTAAAAGATCTAACATTTTTCTCTATTCTATTTAGTGTAAAGAAGAAAAACAACATTACTAAAATAATAACTAACTCCCACGAGCTACATAGTGTAACACCATTAAACAATTCTTAAAACATCATAGGTCAAAAGAATTTTCTAACTTCGTAACACTAACATGAAAACCACCTTCTCTTAGAATATCATGCATAGACCTATACTAAATCATAATTTCAAAATATATGTTTCTCAAAAGAGTTTTTTTTAGATTCTACTATGAGGGAGATGTGTAATTCTTTCCATATTCAACATGGAGTTGATACTATACATTTTTAAAAAAGATATTAATAACAAAAAAAAATTAAATGTCCACCATAAATAAAATATTTCAATGTCCAACTTAAGTAAAATATTTCAATATCAACTCTTTATAATAATAAGAATAATCTATTTTTAAGTTAGTGGCCAAGCCATGATGTATGAGACCTACTTATATGTGGGACAAGGGATCCCCTCAACCTAGTTTTGAGAGTGGACACTCCACCCATCATCAAGACAAATGAAGCTAATACATTGAAGAAGAGTGTAGAGGTTAGAATTTATAGAGAAATATTGTTAATTGTCCATCAAAAAGAAAGAAAATAACAATGAATAAATTTATTATTAATTTTTTTAAATAATCATTAGAATTAGATGCTAAAATATTATTAAATAATAAATTATTAAAGGTAATCGTTGTGATAAAGTATTAAAGGTAACCATTGTCATAGGATATTAAGGATATTCAAAGAGTAATAACTTTAATATCCTTAATAATGTATCACAATGGTTACCTTTAATACTTTATTAAGGATATTAAAGTTATTACTCTTTGAATATCCTTAATATCCTATGACAATGGTTACCTTTAATACTTTATTACAATGGTTACCTTTAATAATATATCATTTAATAATATTTTAGTACCTAATTTCAATGATTATTTCAAAAAAAATTGATTAATTTTTTTATTTTTATTTCCTTTCTTTTTTCAGTGGACAATTACCAATTTTTCTCTATAAATTCTAACCTCAACACTTTTCTTCAATGTATTAGCTTCATTTATCCCTAATGATGGGTGAAATGCAATGTATTAGCTTCATTTGTTCTCGATGATAGGTGGAGTGTCCACTCCAAAGGTTGGGTGTTTCAAAACTTGTTACACAGTTTTTATTCATAAAACTTGGGAAAATTATGGTTAATTGTAGAAAACTCCATACTGAGATTTCATTGATATCTTATTATAAGAGAGATGTGTAATTGTTTCCATACTTAACACAAAATTTGGCATGTGACATAATATGTATGTATGAATGAAGAATGACTATAAATCCATCTTAATTTTGAATCTATCCTACATTGATAGGGATAATACTTTCTTTCTTTACATTACTTAAAGTACATCCAACTCATTACATGAATATTAATATTACTGTGAACTAACAAAAATTCATAAAAAATTATTTCTTTACAATAGTTAAAGGACATTCAACTCATTACATGAATGCTAATATTATTGTGGATTAATAAAAATGAAGATTTTTTTTTTATGCATTTATCTGCATCAATCTAGTTACGATAACTATTAAATTTATTAAAGTTATTATTGATAACATAAATCGTAATTTTTTGTTATTTAAATTGCATTTATGCATAAATAGATTCATGATACTCAAAAACTTGAGGAAGTTAAATTATACAGATTTAGTCACTCAAAACAACAAATCCAACAATTTGAATATTTAGGACAAAAACAAAAAAAAAAAAAAATCCAAAAAAAACTAAAACCGAGAACATTTACTTATAAAACATTAATCACTCAAAACACTTCCCTAAGTAAAATTTTAAATTCATTTGCATTGGCTTTAAATGACATTTTTATTTTTATAATACATTAATTTACAGTATATTTATAATCTATTAACTAAAGAGATTTAAATATTTTTTATTTATTTTTTACTTTAAGTTTCATAAGTAAAAGTTGATTTGAGAGATAAATTCAATCCAAAATAATAATTGTTAGATTTTTTTTCTCTTTTTTTCAATATGAGCACTCCACCACCTATTCCAAAAACTTAGCCTAACACGGGGAGGCCCCCCAAAATCACCCTAGAGATCATTTACGATTATATGGAATCACCCTGGAGATCCTTTACGATTATATGGAATCAGTAGAAAAAAGAAGAGAAGAGAGAGATGCCAAAATCCAAATAGAGTTAGAAACATTAGAAAAAATGAGTGAAGAAAGAGATGTAAAACTCCAAATATAGCTAGAGGCAATGATTGATAAAAAAATTAAAGATATCATTCAAACTCAAATGGAAGATAGATTATTAGGGTTCAAGAGTGAATTACACACATTGAATTATAGGATTCAAGAAATAGAAAAACATAAACAAACAACCCAAGAAGGAGTGGTTGAAGAAAATCACAACTTGAGAGATAGGATTAAAGAGCTAGAAGAAAAACTAACCAACAATTTGACCCTTAGTAATATAGAAAACAAGTTGGATATCAAACCCATCAAAGAGGAAATGAATAAGATAATGCAACTGGACCATGAGCGTAACAAGATAGCCTTGAACCTCATAATTTTTGGTATAAAAGAACAACAAGAGGAGGATACACTAGCAATACTAAAAGAAGAATTAAATAATAAATCACAAATTGATACAACTTAGGTCTCATAGAAGAAAAGAGGCTAGGAAAAATAATTGATCACAAAGATAGGTTGATCCATGTCAAAGTAAGTTGTAATGACCATAAATATAGCATACCTAGTAAATCTCTTAGCTTAAAAGGGTCAAGAATATTTATAAATGAAGACCTCATTACCGAAGACCAAGCTGAATTAAGGAAGGAAGTTCAAAAGTTAAAAGAAGTAAAGAAAGAAGGAAAATGGACAATAATTAGAAATTGAAAAGCTATTGTTAGGGATAGACACCAGAAGGATAATAATAAATAGGAATTTGAGACACTCGGGATCCTTTTTTGGAATTGTCATGGCTTTCCATGGTGCAAAGGTTCTACGATAAGTTGGATCTCGAGTGATATCGATATTATCTATCTAGTTGAAACTTGGCAGCATTAGGAGTGTAAGGTCCCTAACATGGAAGGATTTGTTTTGTGGTCAGAATGGAACAAAAAATCCCACCATAGAGGGATAGGAGGCATAGATTGTTATATTAGAAAGATCATTTATACTCACATTCAACTTCATAAGATTGACCCTCTTAATTAGTACATTTGGATAGAAATTTCACACACCAATTCTAAGAAGATGTATATAGAAATTTTCTATTTTGCACCTAATAATTATACTTTTTATAAGAACAACAATCTAGATAAAAATTGTCCCTATAATAATTTAGAACAATTTAGAACAATATATTTATAGTTTGAAAAATGAAGGTAATATCCTATGAAGGTAATATCCTCCTACTAGGACACTTTAATGTTAGGACTGCAACTAAACAAGCTACTCTTTTAAGTAATGACTCCAACCATAGTCGTTTATGGCTAGATGAGGACCTTGTTTTATCTAATAGCTACAAAAGAAGCTCTGAAGACCTAATTGAGAATTTTTTTGGTACTGAGATGGTCAAGCTCTGCAACTCTCAAGACCTAATAATTTGCAATGGAGTAATGAAGTGGCCAAACTCCAACCAGATGACTTGTATTCATGGGATAAGTAATAGTGTTGTAGATGATGTGATATCTGATATCCTCATTTCCAACCAAATAATAACTTTTGACCTTTTAAATGACCATGAGCTTGACTCTGATCATAAACCTTTAACCCTAAATCTAAACTTTTTGATTCATAGGAGCACCATTGAAGAGAATTATGATAATCAAAGGAATTTGCGCTTTGACAAAAGTAAAGTTGACATTTTCTTAAAGGATTTAAATAGTAAATTAAATCTTCTAAATTATAAGGACAACATTGAAGAACTCTATCATAATTTTACAACTACCCTTTCCACTTATATTAACAAGTTCTCTTTCAAGGTGTCCTATAAAAAGAATAATAGAATGACCAACCCTTGGTATGATAAAGAATGTTAAATTTCTAGGAAATCCATTAGGGATGCTTCTAATGAGTCCTTAAAACTCGATAAGATCAATATGTACAAAGCCCTAATTAAAAGGAAAAAAATACACTATATCAATAAAAGAAAAGAACAACTTTCACAACTATATAAGTTGGATCCTAAGAAGTTCTAGAGACAAATTTTAAAACGCAATACTAAAGAAAATAATAGGATTCCCTTAAGGGACTGGAATTCCTACCTTAAAAGTCTTTACGAGTTCCCTAATTCCATGGACACCATTCCTATGGTCCCTACAAAGGAAGAAGTTTTTTCTTTAGATGACATAGAGTTCGAGGTTAAGCAACTTGCAAATGCGAAAGCTAAGGACATTGAAGGCTACCAAGCTGAAATTTTTAAAATCAGAGGGCCAATCCTTATCCCTCACATACACAAGCTCTTTAATTTAATAGTCAAGCAGGGCTTCCCTAAATCCTGGACACAAAGACTCATTGTTTCTATTTTTAAAAATGGGAATAAAAAGATTCCCTCTAATTATAGGACCATTATGATTAGCCCGATTTTAGCCAAGCTTTATAGAATTATTTTGGAAAATAAGATTAGGCTTTGGCTAGAAAGTCACGATAAAAGAGCTGAAGGCCAGGCCAGGTTTAGGAGATATCATTCAACTGTGGACCATATTGTTACCTTTAGGATCATTACAGAGGAGTTTCGCAATACTAAAACCAATCTTTATTGTTGTTTTGTTGAATTTAGAAAAGCTTTTGACATGGTTCCTAGGAAAAACCTTTGGAATAGGTTGGAAGAGCTAAAAGTCCCTCTCGATTTGATGGATGTTGTAATATGTATGATAAAGTTATTGCTAAGTTTAAAAACATTGAGGGATGGTCAAAAGAGATCAACTGCAATATCAGAGTCAAACAAGGTTGTCCCTTGTCCCCTACCCTTTTTGGCATATACATTGACAAGTTAGAAGATTGCTTGGAAACAACTAGTTGTGTGATCCCTACTCTCACTAGTATATTCATCAATCTTCTTCTTTATGCTGATGATTTCGTTTTTATGTCAAGGAGTCCCCATGATCTTCAAAACCAACTAACATTCCTCAAGGATTTTTTCTCCAATATGGGTATGAATGTTAATACTGATAAGACTAAGGCAAGGATGATTTTAGGGGCTAAATTTCTCTCATGGGCTAATTTTCCAAGGTTTTTCCAAAAAAAATATTTGTTATTCTAAAAATGATTGGCCCAAATTCTATAGATTAAAATTATTTTCCCTTTAAAATCACCAAAATTTTATACAAAATATATAAAATCCTTAGAAATTTGAATATTTTTACAAAAATATCACCAAACATTTTATAGTTGGAATATGAAGAATTAGTAAGATTCACGAAGGTTTTTACATTTCAAAATAAATTTCCATCCTTAAAATCATCCCTGGACTAAGGTCATGATTATTAAATCCAATAAGATCCCTTATGATACCTTCATATATGACAACAAAAACTTGGAGAAAGTGGCTTCATACAAATATCTTGTAATTGATATTCACCACAAGCTCAATTGGAATTATAGCATTGAGAAAAGGATTATTGGGGGATGGAAATTTTACTATGGACTTGAAAACAATTGTAAATCAGTTGATCTTTGGAGTTGGGATAAGAAGAAACTCCTCTTTGAGACTCTTGTTACACCTGCTATTATTTATGGATGTGAAGTTTGGGGCTGTAGTATCTCTCATGAATCTTGGAGAAAGATAGAGCAAATACAAAATCATTTTATAACCTATAATCTCAAAATTAAAGGAAATATGCCCTATCCCATCCTCCTCTTAGAAACAAGCCTCTCCCCCATTGAGAGCATGGCTATGACTAGATACCTAATGTATATGAACAAGTTAAACAACATTGAAGACAAGAGGCTTCCTAAAATTGCTTCAAAATTGAGTCATAACCACCATCGACTCAAGCGAGGATGGCATAAAGATGCCCGGTCTTGGCTAAAATATTGGGGAATCATGGATGACATTAATGCTAATAATATGCATATATAAATTATCTATTTTGCACTTATTAATTCTACTTTTTATAAGAAAAATAATCTAGATAACAATTGTCCCTATAATAATAGAACAAGATATTTATAGTTTGAAAAATGAAGGTAATATTTTCGTGCTAGGAGAATTTAATGCTAGGAATGCAACTAAACAAGCTACTCTTTTAAGTATGATTCCAACCATAATCCTTTATGGCTAGATGAGGACCTTGTTTTATCTAATAGCTACAAAAGAAGCTCTGAATACCTAATTGAGAATTTGTTTGGTACTCAGTTGGACAAGCTCTACAACTCTCAAGACCTAATAATTTGCAATGGAGTAATGAAGTGTCCAAAATCCAACAAGATGACTTGTATTCATAGGCTAGGTAGTAGTGTTGTAGATTATGTGATATATGATATCCCCAATTCCAACCAAATAAAAACTTTTGACCTTTTAAATGACCATGAGCCTAACTCTAATCATAAATATTTAACCCTAACTCTAAACTTTTCCATGCATAGGAGCACCATTGAAGAGAATTTTGATAATCAAAGGAATTTGCGCTTTGAAAAAAGTAAAGTTGACATTTTATTAAAGGATTTAAATAGTAAATTAAATATCCTAAGTTATAAGGACAACATTGAAGAACTCTATCATAATTTTACAACTACCCTTTCCACTTCTATTAACAAGTTCTCTTTCGAGGTGTCCTATAAAAAGAATAATAGAACGACCAACCCTTGGTATGATAAAGAATGTAAAACTGCTAGGAAATCCATTAGGGATTCTTCTAATGTGTTGTTAAAACTTGATAAGATCAATACATACAAAGGCCTAATTAAAAGGAAAAAAAGGAACTATATCAATAATAGGCAAGAGCAACTTTCACAACTGTATAAGTTGAATCCTAATAAGTTCTGGAGCGAAATTCTAAGCCACAATACTAAAGAAAATAATAGGATTCCCTTAAGGGACTGAAATTCTTACCTTAAAAGTATTTATGAGTTCCCTAATTCCATGGACACCATTCCTATTGTCCCTACAAAGGAACAACTTTTTTCTTTAGAGGACATAGAGTTCAGGGTTAAGCAACTTGCAAATGGGAAAGCTAAGGACATTGAAGGCTACCAAGCTGAAATTTTTAAAATCGGAGGGCCAATCCTTATCCCTCACATACACAAGATCTTCAATTTAGCAGTCAAGTAGGGCTTCCCTAAACCCTAGATGCAAAGCCCCATTGTTCCTATTTTTAAAAATGGTGATATGAACATTCCCTATAATTATAGGACCATTATGATTAGCCCGATTTTAGCCAAGATTTATGGAATTATTTTGGAAAATAAGATTATCCTTTGGATAGAAAGTCACAGTAAAAGAGATAAAGGCCAAGTCGGGTTTAGGAGATATCATTCAAATGTGGACCATCTTGTTACCTTTAGGATCATTGCAAAGTAGTTCTACAATACTAAAACCAGTTTGTTTTGTTGTTTTGTTGACTTTAGAAAATCTTTTGACATGGTTCCTAGGAAAAACCTTTGGAATAGGTTGGAAGAGATAAAAGTGCCTCTCGAGTTGAGAGCTTATGCAATAAGGATGCATGAGAACCTTATTTCTAAGTTTAAAAACACTAAGGGCTGGTCAAAAGAGATTAACTGCAATATAAGAGTCAAACAAGGTTGTCCCTTGTCCCCTACCCTTTTTGGCATATACATTGACAAGTTAGAACATTGCTTGGAAAAAATGGGTTGCTTCGGCCCTACTCTCACTAGTATAGTCATCAATATTCTTCTTTATGCCAATGATATCGTTCTTATGGCAAGGAGTTCCCATGATCTTAAAAACCAACTAAGAATCCTCAAGGATTTTTGCTCCAATATGGGTATGACTGCTAATATTTATAAGATTAAGGTCATGACAATTAAATCCATTAAGATCCCTTATGATACCTTCGTCTATGACAACAACAACTTGGAGGAAGTGAATTCATAAAAATATATTGGAATTGATATTCACCAGAAGAGCAATTGGAATTATAGCATTGAGAAAAGGATTATTGGGGGCTAGAAAGCTTATTATGGACTTGAAAAAAACTGTGGATCAGGTGATCCTTGGAGTTGGGATAAGAAGAAACTCCCTTCTAAGACTTTTGTTACACTTGTTATTATTTATGGATGTGAAGTCTAGGGTTGTAATATCTCTCGTGAATCGTGGAGAAAGATAGAGCAATTACAAAAGAATTTTATAACCTATAATCTAAAAATTAAAGGAAATACACCCTATCCCATCTTCCTCTTAGAAACAAGCCTCTCCCCCATTGAGAGAATGTCTATGACTAGATACCTAATGTATAAGAAAAAGTTAAATAACATGGAAGACAAGAGGCTTCCTAAAATTGCTTCAAAATTGAGTCATAACCACCATCGACTCAAGCGAGGATGGCATAAAGATGCTCAGTCTTGGCTAAACTATCGAGGAATCATGGAAGACACAATTTTGCAGAATAAAAATACTATTAAAAAAACGTCAAATCAAAATTTAAGGAGAAAATGTGGTGTGATAAAGAGTTGGAGGAAAAACGAAAATTAGTGTATTATAAGGATGTAAATCAACCCTAATCTAGAAGATCAAAATTATCTATCTGTTTTTCCAAGTTTAAAGAAAAAAATAAACATTGCTAAGATAAGAACAAATTCTCACGAGCTTTATAGTGAAACTGGGCATTGGNCTCTTAAATTGTCCAGCCTATACCCATATTAGATCTCATTTTCAAAATATTCGTCACATTACCAACCTTCCTACCCTCTTAACTCAACAAAGGTATGGTGATCTTAGAAAGATTCTCTTAATTCTTTTCGAGCATAGAAACAAAATTCTAAAGAATCACAAGTAATCACTTACCCTCTTAAGGTCTGATAGACCAATTTGGTCTTAGTGGAGTTAATCATCATCATCATATATGAATGAATGAATGAATGAATTATTGGTGTTTTATATGACCAATTAATATAATTGATCTGAGTAAACATTATTAATGATTAAATACTCACGAATCAATTAGTTATTAAGAATTATTATAGCCAATTGTTCTAATTAGAAATGGTAACGAGTTACTAGGTTTTCTTACCTATGGTGTCATATGCACTCCCTAATACAATCTCACTTCATTTTCAAGAATTGACTTAGAATGACAATTTTCAATTCATAACAAATTGGTCTTCAAAGATATTGAAAACTCAATTCCTTCTTTCAACATGATTGTCTATTAGCCCATTCCAATTGTAAATACGTTTACACAACACCTAGTTTTCTTTTTTTTTTCTCCCAAAAACACCAAACACTTCTCTCTCTTGGCGATGCGAATGTTTTGATCAATCCTATATTTTAGACGGTCGTCTCCAATCCCCATGGGCGATGGAAAGCTTATTATAGGCTTGAAAAAAGCTGTGAATCAGGTGATATTTGGAGTTGGGATAAGAAGAAACTCCCTTATGAGAATTTTGTTACACCTGTTATTCTTTATGGATGTGAAGTCTGGGCTTGTAGTATCTCTCGTGAATCCTGGAGAAAGATAGAGCAATTACAAAAGAATTTTATAACCTATAATCTAAAAATTAAAGGAAATACACCTTATGCCATCTTCCTCTTAGAAACAAGCCTCTCCCTCATTGAGAGCATGTCTATGACTAGATACCTAATGCATAAGAAAAATTTAAACAACATGGAAGACAAAAGGATTCCTAAAATTGCCTCAAAATCGAGTCATAACCACCATCGACTCAAGCGAGGATGGCATAAAGATGCCAGGTCTTGGCTAAACTATCGATGAATCATGGAAGACACCATTTTGCAGAACAAAAATACTATTAAAAAAAACGTCAAATCAAAATTTAAGGAGAAAATGTGGTGTGATAAAGAGTTGGAGGAAAAACAAAAATTAATGTATTATAAGGATGTAAATCAACCCTAATCTAGAAGATCAAAATTATCTATATGTTTTTCCAAGTTTAAAGAAAAAAATAAACATTGTTAAGATAAGAGAAAATTCTCATGAGCTTTATAGTGAAACTGGGCATTGGTCAATTCCTAAAATGCTATGGGATGAAAGAGTGTGTCACCTTTATGACACTAAGAAGGTTGAAGTTGAAAATCACTTTCTCTTAAATTGTGCAGCCTATACCCATATTAGATCTCATTTTCAAAATATTTGTCACATTACCAACCTTCCTAACCTCTTAAATCAACAAAAGTATGGTGATCTTAGAAAGATTCTCTTAATGCTTTTCAAGCACATAAACAAAATTCAAAAGAATCATAAGTAATCACTTACCCTCTTAAGCTTCGATAGACCAATTCGGTCTTAGTGGACGTTAATCATCATCATCGTATATGAATGAATGAATGAATGAATTATTGGTGTTTTATATGACCAATTAATATAATTGATACGAGTAAACATTATTAATGATTAAATACTAACGAATCAACTAGTTATTAAGAATTATTATAGCCAATTGTTCTAATTAGAAATGGTAAGGAGTTACTAGGTTTTCTTACCTATGGTGTCATATGCACTCCCTGATAAAATCTCACTTCATTTTCAAGATTTGACTTAGAATGACAATTTTGAATTCATAACAAATTGGTCTTCAAATATATTGAAAACTCAATTCCTTCTTTCAACATGATTGTCTATTAGCCCATTCCAATTGTAAATATGTGTCCACAACCCCTAGTTTTTTTTTTTTTCCTCCCAAAAACACCAAACACTTCTCTCTCCTGGCCATGTGAATGTTTTGATCAATCCTAGATTTCACACGGTCATCTCCAATCCCCACAGGGGATGGAAAGATTATTATGGGCTTGAAAAAAAACTGTGAATTAGGTGATATTTGGAGTTGGGATAAGAATAAACTCCCTTCTGAGACTTTTGTTACACCTGTTATTCTTTATGTATGTGACGTCTGGGTTGTAGTATCTCTCATGAATCCTGGAGAAAGATAGAGCAATTATAAAAGAATTTTATAACCTATATTCTAAAAATTAAAGGAAATACACCCTATCCCATCTTCCTCTTAGAAACAAGCCTCTCCCCCATTGAGAGCAAGTCTATGACTAGATACCTAATGTATAATAAAAAGTTAAACAACATGGAAGACAAGAGGCTTCCTAAAATTGCTTCAAAATTGAGTCATAACCACCATCGACTCAAGTGAGGATGGCATAAAGATGCCCGGTGTTGGCTAAACTATCGAGGAATCATGGAAGACACCATTTTGCAGAATAAAAATACTATTAAAAAAAACGTCAAATAAAAATTTAAGGAGAAAATGTGGTGTGATATAGAGTTGGAGGAAAAATGAAAATTAATGTATTATAAAGATGTAAATCAACCCTAATCTAGAAGATCAAAATTATCTATCTATTTTTCCAAGTTTAAAGAAAAAAATAAACATTGCTAAGATAAGAACAAATTCTCACGAGCTTTATAGTGAAACTGGGTGTTGGTCAATTCCTAAAATGCCATGGGATGAAAGAGTGTCTCACCTTTGTGACACTAAGAAGGTTGAAGTTGAAAATCACTTTCTCTTAAATTGTCCAGCCTATACCCATATTAGATCTCATTTCCAAAATATTTGTCACATTACCAACCTTCCTAACCTCTTATCTCAACAAAAGTATGGTGATCTTAGAAAGGTTCTCTTAATGCTTTTCGAGTACATAAAAAAAATTCTAAAGAATCACAAGTAATAACTTACCCTCTTAAGGTCCGATAGACCAATTCGGTCTTAGTGGACGTTAATCATCATCATCATATATGAATTAATTAATTAATGGTATTTTATATGACCAATTAATATAATTGATCTAAGTAAACATTATTAATGATTAAATACTCACGAATCAATTAGTTATTAAGAATTATTATAGCCAATTTTTCTAATTAGAAATGGTAACAAGTTACTAGGTTTTCTTACCTATGGTGTCATATGCACTCCTTGATACAATCTCACTTCATTTTCAAGATTTGACTTAGAATGACAATTTTGAATTCATAACAAATTGGTCTTCAAAGATATTGAAAACTCAATTCCTTCTTTCAACATGATTGTCTATTAGCCCATTCCAATTGTAAATATGTGTCCACAACCCCTAGTGTTTTTTTTTTTTTTCTCCCAAAAACACTAAACACTTCTCTCTCCTAGCCATGTGAATGTTTTGATCAATCCTAGATTTCACAAGGTCATCTCCAATCCCCACGGGGGATGGAAAGCTTATTATGGGCTTGAAAAAAACTATGAATCAGGTGATATTTGGAGTTGGGATAAGAATAAACTCCCTTCTGAGACTTTTTTTACACCTATTATTCTTTATGGATGTGAAATCTGGGTTGTAGTATCTCTCATGAATTCTGGAGAAAGATAGAGAAATTACAAAAGAATTTTATAACCTATAATCTAAAAATTAAAGGAAATACACCCTACCCCATCTTCCTCTTAGAAACAAGCCTCTCCCCTATTGAGAGCATGTCTATGACTAGATACCTAATGTATAAGAAAAAGTTAAACAACATGGATGACAAGAGGCTTCCTAAAATTGCTTCAAATCAAGTCATAACCACCATCGACTCAAGCGAGGATGGCATAAAGATGCCTGGTGTTGGCTAAACTATCGAGGAATCATGGAAGACACCATTTTGTAGAATAAAAATACTATTAAAAAAAACGTTGAATCAAAATTTAAGGAGAAAATGTGGTGTGATAAAGAGTTGGAGGAAAAACAAAAATTAATGTATTATAAGGATGTAAATCAACCCTAATCTAGAAGATCAAAATTATCCATCTATTTTTCCAAGTTTAAAGAAAAAAATAAACATTGCTAAGATAAGAACAAATTCTCACAAACTTTATAGTGAAATTGGGCGTTGGTGAATTCCTAAAATGCCATGTGATGAAAGAGTGACAACCTTTGAGACACTAAGAAGGTTGAAATTGAAAATCATTTTCTCTTAAATTGTCCAGCCTATAACCATATTATATCTCATTTTCAAAATATTCATCACATTAGCAACCTTCCTAACCTCTTAACTCAACAAAAGTATGGTGATATTAAAAAGATTCTATTAATGCTTTTCAAGCACAGAAACAAAATTCTAAAGAATCACAAGTAATCACTTACCCTCTCAAGGTTTGATAGACCAATTCGGTCTTAGTGGACGTTGATCAATGGTAACGAGTTACTAGGTTTTCTTACCTATGGTGTCATATGCACTCCCTGATACAATCTCACTTCATTTTCAATATTTGACTTAGAATGACAATTTTGAATTCATAACAAATTGGTCTTCAAAGATATTCAAAACTCGATTCCTTCTTTCAACATGATTGTCTATTAGCCCACTCCAATTGTAAATACATGTCCACAACCCCTAGTTTTCTTTTTTTTTTCTCCCAAAAACACCAAACACTTCTCTCTCCTATCCATGTGAATGTTTTGATCAATCCTATATTTCACACAGTCATCTCCAATCCCCATGACCCTGTAACCGCACCGCATGAATCTAGATTCCATTATAAAGTTAACTTTGTGTTTGTTGTCGTTGCATGGATTACTGTTAAAATAACCATAGTTACAACACTAGGTGGTCGTTCTGTCACTTTAAGAGATTATGAACATTGGAAGATCCTCCTTATGTGGTGCAAAAGAGAAACAGTAATGTAGTGCAGATGGTTTACGAGATTTTCAAGGGAGGACTTGTGCTTATACCTCAAAATTAAAAATATTTTGGATTTTGCATGCCTCACGAGATCCATGATGTTTATCCTTTCATATGTTGGAAACATTTTGATTCAACCCTTCAATTCCCTTTGAAGGCTATAAATTGAGCCATATACAAACCTTCAAAAAATGAGAAAATGTTGAGAGCAAGTAAACTCTGGAGAAATTTTGGCTCATATTACATCCTTGAGTTTGAATCCCTTAGTCCCTTAAGTCTTAACTCTCCTTATGTTCATCCCCGAGGCTCCTCGCATCTGGCTTGACTAGCTGCCATGTACTCTACCTCAGTAGAAATTACTTCCACTTACCTTTGTTTCTTCTGTGAAGGAGGAACCCAATTACTCTAGAACTTGTGAGCTTGCCTTGTGGAAGATTGAAGTGGTGAAGGCCCAGGTGGATGATAGTTTGTCAGTTTCAGCGAGTTTTTGATACAGAAGGTTGTCACCTATGTAGTCCTGCTGGTTATATTAATAGAAATACTCTTTTCTCCTCCAATTGTATGTTGCAAATGTTTATTTCATTTTCTATGGGTAAATTCTATATACATATTAATGGATTATGATATTTTATATGCTAATATTAGGCATTGGATTATGAGCTAAAGGGTGGTCTCCTGGGATCGATTGGAAGAGGTAGGATTCCAGCCTTTCTTTTGTTGGCATTTCCATTTATCTAGCATACTTGAGATTTGAGTTGATTTCTTGGTGTGGTTCCGTCTGGTGTGGTACTACCCCAAACAATAGAGATTTATTCTTCATAACACCGTTTAATTTTGATTGAAATCGAGTGAGAAATTGTTCAATGTGCATATTAGAGTGGTTAAGTTTGTATAATCTCAGTTCCTAGGGGTCTTTTAGCATGCTAAATCCATTTATACATGCACAAATGCAATTTAAACAATACCAAACCCTTTTATCATAAGTTTAATGGAAATCAACATCCAATATTAAAGTT
Organism: Picea mariana; assembly: GCA_032191745.1. Taxonomy (NCBI): domain Eukaryota; kingdom Viridiplantae; phylum Streptophyta; class Pinopsida; order Pinales; family Pinaceae; genus Picea; species Picea mariana. The sequence continues at coordinate 17,903 of JASDQU010375118.1, read as the reverse complement.
AAATGAGAGTGTTTTTTTATAAATAAGTTTTCAACTTAATTTTTAGGTCTTTTATATAAATAAATAAATATATGTAATTTTTTTTTTTTTTTTTCACACAGAAAAAATTAGTTACACTGTTATACTATTAGAATCAAGTGTACTTTCACTTTTACAAAAAGATGAGTTGATCATCATATCTAGTGTTTCCTCAAAAACTAGTTTCTCTATAACCTGAGCTAATCTATATAGATTCTATTGGTAGTTGTCAATAGTTTTAACAGAACATAATTTATGGATCATACATTGAGAAAGCAAACTTCCTTTGTAGACTTTAGTGCATTGTGTAGTTACATTTGAGAATCATTGAACTGCATGAGTTTACAACATTTCCTTTGAAGTATTCCTCATAGTAGAACCACCCCAAAGGGCCATCCAAAGATTTCTTGGAGAGTTTGTCTGCTTCTGCGTTGAATTCTCGATGGATATGCATGAAGTGTATTTCTGCAAAGCTCATTTTTAGGCTTTTAATTTTATCTTTCCAGTTGTGTAGATATATCAGGTTTAAATTTGAGCATTCATTGATCCAGTCAATTGTGACTTTTGAGTCCCTAGCTACCATCATCTTCTTAATAGTAAGTTTCTATGCAAAGAGTAGTAAACCCCAGAGTCCAATGATTTCAGCCTTCATGTTTTTTTTTTATAAGTAAAAATTTATATATAAGGAACCTTCAAAAAACTAGAGTTACAAAATGTGCAGGGTAAAATCATGAAGATGGGTTACACTTTTGCTAGTTTTATGAGAAAGAAAAAATGTATTTTCACAAGTTCTTCAACTTCTGGCATACAAAAGTATTATTTTTATTTATAATTTCATTTTACAGTAAAAAAAAAACTTGTGAAATTTTTTTTTAGCTTTCCAATGACTATTTTTCATATTTTTTTAATCACGATTTGATATGTCAATTGTTTAACAGTATGTTCCTTAAACATGAAAGAAATGATAATGAGTAACTTTTTTCTACAACAATGTATCTATTATTAAACTTGTGTTTTTAAGAAACGAAATATATTGCAACAATCTACAGAGACTCTATTTTATTATGACTATAATTTTTAATCTAATGGATGAATGTTATAATTTATAGAATTTTTTGAAGTTGACCAATCTGAAAACATTGCAAATTTTAAACACATGTTTTTCCACACCTTGTATCTATCTTAATTTTTACTTAAAACATAAATCTAAATATACCCTTTTGAAAAGAACACTTTAAGTATTATGAATATATTTTTTTCTAAATTTTTCACTGTATATTTTTAGAGATACTGATATTTCATTTCAAAGAATCATAATGTCTGCTAAAAATATTATGCAGCGATTTTTTTTTTAAATTAAATAAAATTGGATAAAAATAAAGAAAATGAAAACAAATTATAGGAATTGAAAGTAGATTCAATTTTGGAAATGCTTGCATCATTTTCGAAACCAAATTCTTAGTATTTGCAGGAGTCTTCAACCTCCAAAGTTCATGTAAGTTTGGGGGAATTCTTTGGTTTCTTAATACAGTCCCAATTTTTAGTTTTCGGCCGAAATAATCTTTCGGCTGAAAATTATTTTTGTTCGGTCGAAAGGTTTATTTTTAACGGATTCTGTTAAAAATAAACCTTTCGGCCGAAAAGTCTTTCAGCAAAAATATGATTACTGCAGGAAAAACAATCATCCGAAAAATCTTGTACACGACTATCGAGGGCACCATTTGGGCATCGTTTGATTTGACGTGAAAAATTTTGGCTGGACAATGTTTCGGCCAAAAAAACCTATCTTTCGGTCGAAAGAAAAAAGTGTTCAGCCAGAAAATTACCGCTAGAAAATTTTGAGACCCGATTGTCACGAAAGTATTACCTAACTTCATGATTTTACCCTGTAGTAGTGTCGTACTGTAATAACTGAACTGCCCTACGAGGAAACCATTTCATCCAATCGGTGTTGGGATCAAAATGACTACCATTCTTACAGAAACTGAAAGAAGAGCTAAGAAATAGAAAACTAAAAGCCATAAGCAAAAATCGAACCTAATACTGGCCTCCATGAGGCCACAAAAGACAAACAATGATATATGCACCCTTGTGTTGGTCATACACTTGGCTTGTAACCTAGCCATCCAGATGGAGAGGTGGCATAAGTTGCTTGGTCCCAGGGCTCCTCTTCGACATCTTCCCCCCTCCATTCCATCTGCTCATGTGTGGCGACGTCCGAGTCACCCCCTTCCAGTTTGTCGATGGGTCGTGTGCCTCCCACTTCCCTGGGCACATGCAAGCCCATTCCTGCTACAACATACTCACCGGGTGTTTCTTTTTATCTAGGCATGTATTCCTCATCCATGGCCACGTGCATGGCCTACCATGAGTCTCCATCTCTCATGGGAAGCCCCATTTCGCTTGAGTCACCTACATGTGTGCTATGCTTCCCCCGCTACATCTAGTGTGAAGTAGAAGGCCCCCTGGAAGGTGGAGAGGATTTGGAGGAGCGCAGAGGTCTTCCCGTCTAGTATCTCTAGACAAAACTAGAGGTCATCCAATCCCTGGTGAATCCTGAAGACCAGCTGGTGGAGGATGGCCAAGCTATCCTGCAATTGGGAGTCCGAGATTGAGTCTGAAAAGGAGTGTGGCCCCGACTGAGTTTCCTGTAGAAAAGGTGGTGCTTCCAAGGGTGGGTGAGTGGAGGAGGTATCTGGTGCACTAGGTGTACTGGTTGGTGAATTTGGTGGTACTGCAGGAGGGGCCCATGATGAAGAGGCCCAGTCAAGGATGGGTTCTGTGAGAAAAACCAATAAAATATCAGAGAGTACCAACCCTTCAAGAGAGGAAGCGAAAGGGGAGGAGGAGGCACGTGGTTCTTTTTCAGACTGCGAGGAGTGCAAGGGGGATGACCCAGGGGAGGATCCCGGGGAGGGTTTAGGTGCCCGAGTGAGGACCAACTGAGGTCGGAGTGGTTGCCAGAGCGAGCCTCTCCTTGGCTTGCCTCTTTGTCTTAGCATTCTAACGACCCAGGAGGAGTAGGTAAGTGCAGGGGAAAAGACTAGGTGGACGAGGAGGAGCTGGAGATAAAGCCAATTATAGGACAACGTTGCAAAGGAGGGAGGCTGGAATGACACATGGCTTCATAGCTGAAGAAGAAGGTGATGTTGCATGCGCAGAGTAATGGTGCATTCATTGAGTAGAGCCATGGAGGGGACAACATGAGGAGGTCAGGCGCACCAGGATTAATGCTGTCTAGAATGTCGTATGGGATATTTAAATGCATGGGGGTGGCGGTGGTGCATGCCACACTTCAATCACGTGGCCATCGCCATGTTGGCCTCTTCGTGCCGCCTCCAAGTGCCATGTGTCCCACACTATCACCCCATCCGGGGGTCTGTCTACTGTTGTGGCTTTTTTATTGCACTGCTAGAGGATGGGGTGTGTTGGATTGAGGGAAGTTTGGAAAAGGAGTTCTGGTCTTTCCCAATTCGTTCCCAAATTTTCTAGTTCATCTGCAATCTGATTCACCTTTCTCTTGATGTGTGAGGGGATGAAGGATTGATTGGGTTGCAAGAGATTCACAATTGTTCTTAGTCCGTAGGAGAGTCTCCAGCAAGGTGAGATTCTTGCTGGGTCAGCTCTATTCAAGATTCTTCCGAAGATATTGGTGATGACTAGCGAATCCCTTTCAACAATAAGCTTGGTGAAGTTGTGCTCATTTGCTAATTGCAAGCCTTTGATGAGCCCCCATAACTCGATAGCATTGTTCATAGTGTGGCTTGGGATTCCTGCGTTAATGAGAAGAATGTTGCATTGGTGATTGCAGAAGACCAATCCGA
>JASDQU010375118.1:3361-13961 GCA_032191745.1 Picea mariana | reverse complement strand
GGGGTAAAAGGAGGTTTCCCCCTCGAAGAGGCTTATTATCTGAAATTGTCTCTTTTTCAAGGCATTGAGTACTTTTCCTGAGGTTTTTCTATGCTATATTGATGTTTGGTTCTTAACAGGGAGCCCATCATCAAGGTATCATCAACAAATTGGTTGTGAGAGATCGGGGGAGAAATACCATGCAGGGGGAGAGCAGACAACAATTTATTTTCTATGGCGGCGTGAATGGAACAACTGAGACCCTCGGCCATAATAATGAAAAGGAAAGGGGACAGAGGGTCACCTTATCTGATTCCTCTAGAGGGAGAAAAAGGACGAGATGGGACCCCATTGACCAGGATAGAAAATAAAGTAGAGGATGTAAGATTTAAAATCCACTCTTCCCAAGTGTGGTCGAAGCCAGAGGCAAGGAGCATTGCGCACATGTATTCCCAACTTAACTTGTCAAAGGCTTTGGAGAGATCCATTTTTAAGAGCATACCTAGCGTGCGGGTCTTCTACAAGGAGTGAATCACTTCATGCGCTAGGATGATGCTGTCCAGGATTTGTCTGCCTTCCACATAGCCTGATTACTTTGGATAGATGATCAGTGGTAGGATGGGCTTGAGTCATCTGGCGATCACTTTGGTTAGGAGTTTATAGATGACATTGCACATAGTGATGGGTCAGAACTGCTTGGAGTGATTAATCTGCCCCTCTTTGGGAATGAGGGTTAGGAAAGTCACGTTTAGAGCCAGGAGGACTTGCCCTAAAGATCTGGAGTCTTCAATGATTTCCCATACCTCTTCCCTGATCATTTTCCAGCAGTGATGGAAGAAGTCACTAGTAAATCCATCCAATCCCAGAGCCTTGCCTTTGGGGGTGTCCTTGAGCGCTTGATCTACTTCCTCAAGAGCGATGGGCCTGAGTAGGGCTTTGTTCTATTCCTGAGTGATTAGGGCGGGTATGTGCTGTGTGACCTTGGTAATGTCTTGAGATCTGTTCTGTAGGGGCTCTGCAAGGAGGTCTTTGTAGTAAGCAACCAGTTCCTTTTCCAGATCCTCACGAGAATGGATGAGTTGGCCATTGCTAGAGGTTAACTGCATGATTGATTGGTATGTCATCGTTGAAGGCTGGATTTGTGAAAAAATTTGGTATTTCGGTCGCCCTCCTTGAGCCACTCGATGGGAGATTTTTGTTTCCACATAATCTCTTCTTGGTCTTTCCTAGCCTCTAGTTGTTGGCTTATAATTGTTTCTTGGGTTTTAATATCTTCAGTGAGTCCACACTCTCAGATCTGTCTTTGTACCATGCTCATTTGAGTTGTCAGCTGCTTTTGGGAGTCGAAAATATTGCCAAAGGTTTGCTTGTTCCAGAGTCTGAGTTGTTTCTTGAGATTCTTGAGCTTTTGCTGGAATCGATACATCTTGGAGCCATGAGGTATCGCTGCCTCCCTCCACCACTCGTGCATCTTTTTGTGAAAATCTGGGTGTTTGAGCTAGAACTGCTTAGACCTAAAGGGTTTCCGGCCCGGGGTGGCCATCACATCCATCCATAGCTGAATGGGCCAATGATCCAACCCATGAGAGTCCAGTATTCTTTCCTCAAGAGTTGTGCCTTCCAATAGGAGGGAGTCCTATACTAGGAACCGATCTAGTCTGCGGGCTATTTGATGTATTCCAGCTCTCCTGTTTGTCCAGGTGAAGGTGCCATTGGGGTTTTCTAGATCAATGAGGTCGGTGTTGTCTATAAGATTTTGGAAGTCGTTGGATTCTTGTTCAAGGCGTCGATTTCCTCCTTTTTTTTCATCTAGGTTGCGTATCAGGTTGAAGTCCCCCCCTACAATCCATCTTCTATACTTGGTTAAGGTAGACAGGTACTCCAGGTTACTGAGGAAGGCTTGCTTATCCCTGGAGCTAGCCGGTCCATAGACATTGGAGAGGTGGCTAGATTTATTAGATCTGATGAGCCTGTAGGCGGCCGTGATAGACCATTTGGTCATGATGAAGGTTTCCATAATGGTTGTGTTGGGGTTCCATAGTACATCTAGGCCTCCGGCTATGCCTATGGCTGCTGTGGATACCGCTTTCCCTTACTTCCAACAGCAGGGGAGAAGCCTATCTATGTCTTCAATAGTGCATTTTGTTTCTTGGAGCATCATTATGTCTGGTTTCTCTGCTAAGATCAAATCTCGTAGCATTTTTTGATTGCTATGTCCGTTGAGACCTCTTATGTTCCATGAGATGATGTTCATGAGGAGGAGGGGGAAGGGAGAGGGGGAAGGTTGTCAGAGATGCGGTGGATCTGACCAGAGTTCACCATGAAGTGACCTATCTCTTGTATGAGCTTGTTTGTCGACTTCCTTCCTCTCTTCTTTTCATCTTTCTGAGGTTTGCACTGATCCTTTGGCTGATTCCCTTGTATTCCCAAACCTGTACTAGATCTGACTATGGATCCGGTTGAGGAGTTGAGGAAGACCTTGTGCACTTTTCATAGTTGATCTGGAGATATGGTGTACAATTTCTGGTGTCGATATGCGTGCTCTAGGTGCTCCAGGTCCACACATGCTAGTTCTTGCTCGTCAAGATCCATCTCAACATCCCCATCCTCTGCTTCCAGTTGATCTCCCATTCAAGTTGTGGGGTCTGTTGGCGAAGTGTTTAGGTTCGACTCCAACAATGCTCCTTCTTTCCCTTTGCCCATTTGTTGGGGTGTTTTCTCTGTCTGCATCTCTTTGGGGTGTGAGGGGTTCTCTAGTTGATCTTGTAGGATCACATATTTGTTGTTGGTGGACGGATCTTTACTTGTCTGGGTTGTCTACTTTCTTCCTCCTTGTCTACGCTTTCTAGGCGCCTGAGCGAAGCCATCCTTATCTTTGCCGACATCTAAGTACCCCTCTTTGTTTGTGGCATTGAGGGGGCAGTCTCTAAAAATATGTCCATGCTCATGGCATTTTCTGCACCTAAACGGAATATGTTCATAGTCAATGGTTTGCATCCAGTCCTCATCATGGTATTCTAGGGCTATGGATCTCGGGAGTGTCTTGACTATATTCAGGTATATAGAGATGCACGCATATGAAGTGTATCGTCTTTGCTTAGTGGCCTCCGAAGATTTGACATAGACGCCAATGGTGTTGCATATATCTGCAAGAACCTCCTCCAGCCAGAATTCCTGAGGTAGGGAATATAGTCTGATCCACACTGGTGCATGTGAGAAGTCTTCAGTTGGGCTAAATGTCTCTGTCCATAACCTCAAGAAGAGTTCTGTTGAGTTGAAAAAATATGACCCTCCATAAAAAATGTAGTTTCGGTCGTCTAGGTTGTGCAGGATGATGGTGAAGAAACCCTTGGAGCCCAGTTACAATTCATAATGTCCCTTGGGCTTCCACCAATGTTGTATCTATTTGATCAAGTCTCGTTCCGAGGGCCAGAGCCCTAAAATTTTTCCTACTAAGACGTAATCTCTCATATATTGTTTATGTTCCTCAATGCTAGGTGAACTGATAATGTATTTCGGGGCATGTGGTGCTTGTGGAATACACTTCCCTGGTAGCCATGGCATTGATGTGCTTGCGGGTGTTGGCGCTTTCCCTGAGTCAATGTCCATCTCTTTTTCTTTGAAGGTTCCCTCGGCCAATAACTTTGAGCATAGATCGGGAGAAGGTTCGAAGGTGGGCCGCTTGGAGCCCTCTTCATTGCCTCCATTCAACATTGCCTTTTTGTAGGAGGGGCCTCTCGGCCCTCCTTCCTTCAGAGGCATGCACCCCAGTGGGGTGAACAGTTGTAGCAGAGCAACAAAAATCCTAAACCCTAAACCCTAGCAGAGCGTTTTTCCTCCTTCATGTAATAATCTTAAAAATTGAAGGACATGGGGGTGGGCTTTGATCCACTTATGTGTGCATAGGTCACGATACCATTTAATATAGTATCTCTTGGTGCAACCACATGTTCGATCGTTACCTCAAGGTGATCCCATATCTCCAGGTAAAGCCCTCACGAGAATTGATTTCAGCCTTCATGTTATTACCCTGCCCTCCTGCAAAATAAGCTTTATATACATGTTGTGCGCTTAATTTGATGTAGATTCTAGCACCACATTTGTCATTGACAACTGCTCCATCAAAAAACCTATTGGTTTCTCCTCGAAATAAACAGGGTTTAGAATATACTCCACTTTTTCCTCTTTATGTGTGCCTTTGAATTCAATGATGTCAATTAGAATGCTAGAAATGATTATGTTGTCCTCTCTTTTCCAATTATCAAAAAATAACTTATTCCTGTATAAAGGGATATATTTCAGATTTGGGTATTTGATAAACCAGAGTAATAGGTTTTCTTCAAGTGTAGTCTGTCTCCATGGAGATTTAGTACCTTTAATATTTCTTTCCAAATGTTTTTTGTAACTTCACACCGAATAAAGTGCAAACTACAGGAACCACCTCTTTTCTTCAAGTTTGCGCCAATGAGAATTTTGTCTTTTAACCATAACCATATAAAACATATTATCTTATTTGGAATATTTACATTCTAGATGGATTTATACCACCATTTTAGGTCCTTGTTAAAAGACAATAATAATAATAATCTATTTTTAAGGTCACGGCCAAGTGATTTGAACCTCCACCCAGCTATTTGAATGGTAATACTTCCTTCTGGATTTGAACCTGTAACCTTTTAAGAGGAAACACATGTTTTTAACCATTAAACCCACTCAAACTGTAATTACGAATCCCTCTACCCTATTCCAAAACAATATATAAATATAATAAATTAATTATAATATTAAAATAGATTATTGTTAATAAAGCCATAGTAAATTTGAATACATTTACACAGCCACTCGCTTTCTCGCTTTCTTTTCAGTTGATCCCCAAAACCACGGAACGTATACTTTGAATCTTATGCATTCAAATAAATGTAAATCTAATTATTTAACAATATATAAATATAATAATAAAATAAATTAATAAAAATTAAATAATTATAATATTAAAACAGATTAATGTCAATAAAGCCATAGTAAATTTGAATACATTTACACAGCCACTGGCTTTCTTTTCATTTGATCCCCAAAACCACCGAACTACTTTGAATCTCAAGCATTCTGTGGTGGCCATCACTGTGATTTTTCGTTCAATCTTAGTCGGTTGTTCATTCTTGGTCGGTTGTATTTACTTGTCTCTACAATGTATGTATAATGTACTGTATAATGTATAAGTCTGAACAATGTACGTTTTTGGTTTTTTAGGTTGATTATCTGTTTAATTTTATTTGAATATTTGTAAAAATTGTTGGATCTGTAAATTTTATTTGAAATTTTGTAAAAATTGTTGGATCTACAAATTTTAAGTATTCAAATTTACATAATAAATTTATTTTTAAAAAAACTTAACACACTAAATTCATTTATACATTCAAAACTACAATTTAAATAACACAAAATTATAATATTATCTAAAATAATAAAAATACCCTAACCTAAAACCAAATTTATATCACCTAATTCTAAAGAAAAATAGACCACCTAAAACTAGACAACCTCTTATAAAATTAGCGTTTGTTTGTCTGCGGCTTCTCGGACGACTGTTAAAATAAATAATCAACCAGACATGGTAAGGAAAGTTGCAGCCCTGGCCGCCTGTCTTGTCACTTACAGTCATGAGGATTTCAAAAAGATTTGGAGGAAACGCGTGTCGTACGGCCAAAAACGCGTTTGAAGACCGTACCACACGGGTTTTCGTCTTTTCGTACGGGAACGCGCCTGGTACGATACCTGAAGTGGCGTTTCCTGTACACAGGAGGAGACAAATGATGGCACAATGTTATTGTCTATTTACATAGTGTTTTGTATGTCTACACAGGATATGCCCCCAATCAAATCCAGGAGAGAGTGATCTATACCTGCACATGGGGCAGAAACACTGAAAAATCAGTAGTGCACCTGAGCAGTATCAATGTAGTGCAGATGGTTTACCAGCTTTGCAAGGAAACCTTCTGTCCAGGAGGAGCTCATCTACTTATACCTCCACACAGACCATTCTCTTTCGGATGAATGATCAACATGCTCCATCTAATAATAATCAACATGCATAAATCTATTGTCTTAGTTTAACTGTTTTAGGTTTTGGTTTTCTTCGGATATATTTTTTTTAATTTTGTTCAAAATTTTAAATTTAGTGAATTTTTTTTGTTGGATCTAATTACTCGTATATTTATTGGAAATGGGTACATTTAAGGCTCTCTTTAGTGGTTCCTCCAAATCAATGAATAAAATTTTATGTTCATAACTTTTTAACATTTTTTAATTCGTTCCTTAACTTGTTTATTTTTCATATTTACTTCATATGTTTAAATTATTTATCTTTTACAATATTAGATTTACATTTTTGCCAAATCCTTTCATATTCTCCATTTTAATACTATTCTTATTAAATAATTTTGTGGCTTCAGTAGTTCGGCTTCTTTTCATTGGCTGCAAGCCCTTTCATATTCTCCATTTTAATACCATTCTTATTAAAGAAAATTGTGGCTTTCGTGGTTCAGACTTTTCATTGAAATTTCCAATACTTGCAAGCAGAAATGGAAGGCACCATAGCGGAGATTTCTATGGAAGACGATCCCCTAGAGAATGGAGTGGTTTCAGATACAGTTTGTTTTAGAACTGTAATTTCTCGCATAGTCCTTTGCCATAAGCCTCAATTAGAATAGCTAATATCTCGTTTTGCTGAGTTAACAGTACATGGGATGTCTGATAATTATATATATTTATGATGTGGTTGAAAGTTAAGTTGATGTGTTACATTGCAAGTACATTGTGGACAACAAGTGTGATACTGTTGTGTTACATTTCAGGTATATTATGGATAACAAGTGCGCATATTATTTGAGGTTGCGAAGTGGTGTCATTTCCATGGACAAGAACTCAATTAGGATGGACTGTCGGACAGAGAGCCATTCTTGCATTCTAGTTTGTCACATACTATACCGACCTGGAGCCTTGCTTTCTCGTTTGTCGCATACTAGACCTCTATACTATATGTCTTTCCTGCTTGTCGACTGCTATAGGTACTGGGATCCAGTCACTCTAAGGCGAAACTATATGAGCATATTATTTCATTTTAAAATCTTAATTAGGGTTTATGTTAAAATTAGGGTTTGTTTGTAAATGCGAAGCTATAAGAGCATATTATTTCATTTTAAAATTTTAATTAGGGTTTATGTTAAAATTAGGGTTTGTTTGTAAATGAAATATGTCAATTAGGGTTTGTTTATAAATGTAATAGACAAAAAGAGAATTAGGGTTTGTTTGTAAATGAAATATGCCTTTCTACATTCACCAGTCACAATTATATGGTTGTGCTAGTTTTATATTATCTTACAGTTCTAGTTCTATACCTCAAGATTTTTCAACAAATTACATTTAAAAATACAATTTAAATAACAAAAAATTATAATATCTTACAAATTTATGTTTCCTTATTTAACCAAAAACACTAGAAGAATTATGTTATTTGTAAATATTCAAATAAAATATATGAAAGAAACCAAAATTTATTAAATTATATAGTTGCTAAAAATATTTCAAAAATATTTCTAAAAAATCTTATACGTATTTATATTGAAAAAATTAAAATAATTAGTATAAATATATATTGACCGAAAATATTTTGAACCCTACATTTTTTATGCTTTTATACCTATGATAGTTTTATGCAATCATGTGCGACTGTAATTATTTAAGGATGAAAAGAAAACAGATCCCATATATACTTACTAAGATTATATTTTAATCATAAAAGGACCATGATACTACATTATATATACTATTATTACTTACTTTTTTTATTTTTCATCTTTTTAATTTTCCTTTTTTAAAGTTTAAAGATGAGTTTTTTAACCATTTTGATGATGAAAAGAGGTGGAGTTTTTCCAAAAAAACAATCTTGTTTGACATGGTTCAATGATGAAGTCTTGCACTCTCTTGTGATTAAACATCCAAGGAAACCCTACTTCAACATGCCTACAAGAGCACTTTCCACATACATATCAAAATGAACTTCATTTGTAATCAATTCTCTATATATAGTTATACCATCTACTAGGTTGGGAGTGGCAAACATTTTCAAGCTTCACCTCAACCCCTTTTAATTGCATTTGTTTGACATTTGTTTCACATAAAAAGAGGGCTTAACGGAGAGGCAAACTCGTGGAAAAAGAAGACCAAATCACTTCATCAAGAATCACTTTGTCCGAATGAGATTATTCAACCTCTCCAAGTTCCTTAGTGTGATGACCAAGAGCTCATCCTTTATAGGGATTTTGAGATAATGAGCATCCCTAACATGATATTCTCAAATGTTAAAGAAACATGCAGGGAAGCTATTTATGAAACCAAAATGTAAGGGGAAGTCACCATCATTTAACCTAACCAAAATGTAAGGGGAAGTCACCATCATTTAACCTAATTAACCCATCATGCAAGACAAAACTCTTAAAGGTGGTAAAATAAAATTATAAGACAAAACTCTTAAAGATAGTAAAAGAAAATTACAATTTGATCAACATAGAAACTACATAGAAACTCTTATTAGTCCCTGCCCTTCGAGCTGTGGACTATTAGTAATCAATTTTTGGTTTTACTATTAAATTGGCACAAAAACCAATGAATTTTCAATGTTTTAACCAAAGTCTCTTAAAATTCATACAACTTAAGTTGAAATTCATATAATTTAACCTAATATTTTGAATTGGACCTCTTATTTGGCCTCTTCCAGAGGCACATGTAGAAGATATCTTTGTTTTATCTTGTTTTAAAACATGCATTTGCATAGTGATTTTTTCGCACGAAGTAATGCTAGCAATGACTCTAGCATTAAATGTTTGTTGCAATGCATAGTCCATAGTGATTTGATCTATCCCTTCCACCTACCCCACCATGCAAACCTACACGAGCCTACAAATGTGTTGATTCTTCTTTACCTACTCATTCTCATACATCTTCTTTCAACTATGTTGGGACTTGAATCCCCAAATGTCTCTCCTACTCCTTGTTGGAGTTATGTGACTGGAGTTGTGATGGAAGTTTGGAGTTGGCCCTGCAACTAGATCTGTGATGGAAGCATGTAGACTTTATGTATGCCTGCACATCAATTTTGATTCATGTTGATATGCTAATGGAACTTCAATCAATGTCATTTTGTTCAGTTGATGCCATTTTGTATGCAAATAAAATTTAAATTTCCATGTCTTTAATTTATAGACAAGATATTTTCCCATCAAGCCTAAGCATAGAAACCACTCAAAGAATTTGAAGCAGTAAATCAACAATTATATTAAACTCTTACAAAGATAAAACTTACCAATGTTGCACCCTCAATAACAACACGTCGAGTTTGTTTCGGTTCTTCATAGGAGTTTGTTCTCGTTCTTCATAGGATTCTTCTTCATGATTATTTTCATTATCACCTTTTGGCTTTCCTCTAGACCAAGGCTAATCTTGTTCTACAGGTTCCTTTTCACTTCGAGGAAGAAAGTTCAAAATTGAAATCCACTATAGTATCCATGCCCACTTAATGCTTCCAAGTCTATGGTGGATTTTCTTCATTCTCCTTCATGTTTACCTGAAACAAAACAGATAAGACCCTATAGAGTGTAAGGTTTGGCACTTACTTCCATGTATTTATGACTAACTATTCCATGTATTTATGGGTATATGAAAAGGAAGGTATAATGAGAGGTAAAACCAAAGATATCGACTATTGGTACTGGACAATGGTACTCGATTAGACAACATTTGGCATAGAATCAAGCTTCCACCTACCATCATGTATATTAGAAGACCCCTCGGGTTAGGTCAAAATTGAACCAGCACGAAGCCAATGGCTATCTAAAACTTGTAGTACACTAGAAAACAATACACTAGGAAGTGACTCTCTAGTACCCTCGCGAGTATGGGGTCATGTAGTGGTGAGTTGACTTGTCCTCATAAGTATAGTGTGGACTATTTATGTCTGGGATTAGTATTTCAGAGAGCCTATACTCACGACACATCCAAGCCTAGTCATTCCAAAATAAACCCAAGCCTTATATCTCTTTGGCTATAGGAAGCAAAGTGAGCAAAAGCAAATAACATAATATTATACTAGATTTGAGTTGTTTCCGTGGAGCATTTTCAGAGCAAGACAATAGTAGAACAAATCAACTGAATAGAAGTAGTTCAATGAGTGTTGGTTATACAGTGTATAGGCCCAAAACTTTCGAGGCCTATAAATTTCAAACGATGAATAATTTGACGATTTTGAGCGCATAGGTTTTACGAAAGCACTTAAAGGTGCGTATGAAAAAAAATCAAGGTAAAGGAGTTAACAAAGTGTTGGAGGGATATTTTCATATAGGTCATTTTTATAGTTTTTTCGCACTTATCATTAGTAATGAATACACGTATCAACACGAGCACTGTCAAATCTTAGGAACAAAGAGTTGACTCCCTTTCCATAGAGTTTAATCAATTAATGACACAACTCCAATATTTAAAGTGGATTAAAAAAATAAGATGACACAACTTGAAAAGGACACTTATGCTGAAATGAGGAACATCAGGGAAGAGTTTGAATTACAGC
>JASDQU010375116.1:28255-42048 GCA_032191745.1 Picea mariana | reverse complement strand
ACCGAGATTTTGAGACTTCAGGGAACTTGGGACGCTGGGGTTAATTTGGCCGAAGGTTGGGACCCACCTATCCCTGCCTCTGTGTTTAACACACCACCATGTATAAGTGTGGACCCTTCAGGATTCTAGGAATTCAGAACTCTGAAAGTTTGGAGTGGTGTGATTGGATGAGTCGAAACGGGTCGAAATCCCAGATTTAGTTTTCCGCTCCTGCAGGTTATCGAACAATTTAAATATAATTAATTAAAAGAAAAGGGACCCTCTCTAGCACTCCGGCATTCGGGAGATTTGGGTTCATGAGAACATGAGGAGAAATTTTCTCAAAGTCTAAAGACTTAAGCGCTAATTAATACTAATGAATCCAAGTGCCTTGGAGATTTCATTAAAGAGTGGGATTTTGTTGTGTTAATAGTTAATTAACCTAGTAGACCTATAGGAGCTAGCAAATGTTAACTCCTAGTTGGAAGAGTCTTCGTATAATATGATGATGTGTAATGTCAAGTGACAGGGATCCACGTGGGTTCCACGTGGCTGTAAGGGACTCCAGTTAATGAAAGCTTAAAGAAACTTGAAGGGCCATAACTTGCAATCTAGAACTCGGATTTGAGCATGGTAGTAGTCATTGGGAAGCTCTTGTCGAGCAGAAGGTGATAGAGGTATCGGGAAGAAAATTTGAGGTGATTGAGAAAAACAAAATTTTTATGCCCCATCGCTTAAAAAGGTACTTTAGGGCTCGGGTGTGTTACAGGGCATTAGTTGTAGGGCTATGAGACTTCCTATCTAGCCTGTTGCTATAACTCTAGAAGGGAAGTGGGGAAGTTGAGGGACTGTTGAACAGAGAAGGGGTACACTTCCTTGGGTGTAACAGGTGCGTGGGGAAAGAGATATTGTAGACTAGTTGTAGCAGTGGGCACCTTGGAGTGAACAATTTTGTTGATTATCAAACCTTAGCCTAGAATTAGGAACCATTTTCCCTGTTGGAGTTAAGCCCCAGCTCGGGGGTGACCTATTGTTGAAATTATAAGAGCAACTGAGTCTATGGTTGGGAGGAACGTCTGAGTTCTATGCGCACTTGGTGACTTTTCATAAAAGATAAATGTCTTTATGTGCTTGTATCATTTAATGTGTGCTTAATTATTTGTGTTTAATATGGGTTTAATTCTTGTATTTTTTTGCATATAAGTAATTGTTGTTATTTTGTATTATGTTGCTTGCACATGTATGTGTGGTGTTGATAGTCAGTATTTGTAGCCGTGCATGAGTATGACAGTTGTTATTAGTTTTCATGTTATCTTAACCTTATGGTTTTGGTTATGAGTCTTAGACAAGGTTAGAATGGTCATGCACGTAGAGAATACTCTATGTGCACTAGAGGATGGATTTGCTTGTGCGCAAAGGAAGGTAGTATGTGTGCATAAGGAGGATAGAATTGGCGTGTTACACAAGAGTGGTTGCACGTGTAGTAGTGATCTCATATTCAGTATGGAATACATGTGTAGTAAAGCGGCGTGCTCAGTATGCTTGGGCGCACAGTTGCATTTTGTTACTTCCATTGTTTTTAAGTTGTGTAAAAAGAGGAAAGTTAGTGTGGCATGACTCAACTTGGGGTTGAGCGCATTACTTCAAGTATTCCTGCATAGACCAATGTTATAAAGCAAAATCTGCGCACTAGATTTTGGAGTAGTGTTGCTCAATGGTAAGTAGGGTAACATTTTCAGTTCGTATCAGAGTAGTTTGGTAATGGTGACATTACATTATGGTATCAGAGAATTTTGGTAATGGGGATGTTACATTATGGTATCAAAGCAGTTTGATAAGTAACATGGATGTTACATTATGGTATCAAAGCGATAGAAGTTGAGATTGTGTGGCGTGGACCATCCTGGGTTGTTGGGGACGTTACATATACTAACCAATACTTGAATTTGTTGATACTTTACTCTCAGTCATTGATCTACGATGATCAACGATCAAGATTTAACCATGCTCCAATTCACAAGTCCTCATTGGAATCAATGTTTAACCGGACTACGAGGTCACCGCTCCTTTGCAAACTCGTCTACACTATGTGTCCCGACCACCGAAACACCGACCCATTGGTTCCTTTCAAAGGTGCGCTCTTGTGTGTTTATGTCGATCCGATTACAAATGTTTACACTTGTCAACAGATCCTCAATTCTCGATCTTATCTGATGATCATGACTCCCTAGAGCTTCTCATTGTCAATCTTTGTGTCCCAACCATCGGGGCACCAAAACTTCTTCAACGTTAAACTCTTCACATCTTGTCTCTCCATTATGGTCGATCATTTTCAATCAACGATCCATAATTTTCCACATTCCCATGATTTTATCTGTGCTCTGATCTTGATAATCGGTCAACCAATCACTGAGGGAACTAACATATACTTGCCAAGACACAAGTTTGAATATCGATTTGGTTAGTGATGTCACTATAGATAGTGATTCTATTAGATCTATAAATCTTTATCTTGGACATCTATACTCTCCTCTTGTCTTTGACATCAATGACAGCAATATTTTCAACAACCATAACTTTAAGTCAAATTACTTATAAAATCAATTAAACCCTTTGTTATATGAAAATGGAATTTTCATATAACAAAATATCTATAAACACTTTTTGGTGTAATATAATTTAAGAAATGCTATATAGTAACTCAAAAACAATATGATCCTAAACTAAAAGTGTTGATAAAATATATATAAACACTTTTTTAGTATAATATAATTTAAGAAATGCTATATAGTAACTCAAAAAATATAACAACAAACCTCCAACTATTAAAAATAAATAAAAAATTATCAAAATTGGATAGCGTAATCAACCTTTTGGCCTATAAACTAGGCTATAAACTAATTTTCAAGACATAATTATAAAAGAAAGTACATATCCACTTTATGATAAAACCACTACAATAATGAGGGAAAATATTTAACCTCAAAACTTTTTGATGTAATATAATTCAAAAATGTAAAAGTGTTAATGAAATAACTATAAGAACACTTTTTGTTGTAATACAATTCTAAAATATGTAATATAGTAACTTGAAAAAATACTACGACAAACCTTCAACTATTTAAAAAAAATCATTATGTAGGTTACCAAGATTAAATAGTGCAACCAACCTGTCGGTCTACAAATTAATTTTCAAGGTATAATTACAAAAGAAATGCATGTCAACTTTTTTCCACTAGAATAAAAACACCAACTTTATGATCATAAAAACCAATACAATAATGAGGGACAAGATTTAAACTCCAAACTAATGTATTCGTGGAAGTACTAAGTTAACAAGCTACACCAAATCATTTCCATCTATAATGCGTAGAATGAGAAAAGGGTTATTCTTTAAATTCATATCCATAAGGTACGTTGTAGGTAGGGCCATCTGTAGGAAAGACATTTGCACTCATCCATTTTTAACGAGATGCAACCTCCTCTAGCATTTAGGATGTTTTTCGCCTTAATGTAAATCATGTGACAACAAAAAAGGATGCATGCCACATGTTTGGTGAAATATATGAACTATGCTTTCCATGTCAAGTGGTAATTAGATATCATTAGTTTTAAGAAGTCTCAAATTGGAGGTATGTGAGAAGGTGTTGCATCCATTTTTTAATTTGTCATTACAACTTCCACATTATTGTTAATACCTTGATAATGGATAAGTTTGTGACCTTGATTTTCACATGGAATTATTCATAAATATAGTGAAAGCCCATATTTTTATATGTCTTTAATACAATATTTTAAGTTTACCTCTAAGGTCAACCATGACCAGGAACTTTTGTTATTCAATGGAAGAAAAATATTAAACATATCAAGAAAGACAAGTCCTCTAATTGCAACAAGCATTACTATGATACATGCATGGATAGTTCGTTTTTGCATATTTTTCTTTTTTATTTTTATTTTTTTTGTTAGCGGTAAGGATACCAAAAAAACGATTCTATAGGTGGTGTCCCTTTTCCTTTTCGTGTTATTTTAGTGTCTTTTGCATAGAGTTTGTGTCAATCGTGCATTATGTTTTTCTATTTTGTATCTAATTTTCATTATTTTTACATATAGTTGGAATCTCCATTACGATACAAAATGGATGTGAAGATATCTCCATTACGATACAAAATGGATGTGAAGATAACAAAAATAGGACACAAAGAAAATGCCTTGAAAGAAGATTCAAGGAGTTTACGAAGAGGACATCAAAGAGGTGCAGAAAAGGTGTAAAATGGACACAAAAAGTTTGTAACTAAAATATCATGTGTAACATTTCAAAGGTTGTGTATCCCATTCCAAGGTCATGCATCCCATTTCCAATGTCATGCATTAATGGACACAAAAAGTTTGCAACTAAAATATCATGTGTAACATTTCAAAGGTTGTGTATCCCATTCTAAGGTCATGCATCCCATTTCCAATGTCATGCATCGTGCTTTCATTGTATTAGTGTACCACAATTTAAACATATGAGTTATTAGTTACTAGCCAATTGATGTACTAGTTATTTTACTTTTGCAATTCATAAGTGGTAGATAATTATAACATATATCATGATGTATATGCTCATAAATATGTTTTCCCTAGAAAACTCCATGGGTAAGCCCAAGGAATATTTCTCCACATTCGTGGATGGCATCCCTAGTAAACTCGTCAACATATACTAGTGCACTTTACCCAATGATACTCAAATTGGGCACTTGTTAGTTAGCCAAATAACTATCAATATTTTGATAACCACTTAAGATAACCCCTTGGGATAATTATCTATTTCAAAATTAAATTCTTAAAGTTAATATAAGTAAAATATAAATTATAAGGTATATACCAATGTTAAATTAAATTTTTAACATCAAAAGTTAAAACTAGGACCCCATTTCAAGATGGTTGGTAATGGAATGAAACACATAGGACCTCGCATGTAGAAAGTAGAAAAGGCGTTTTCCATAGTCAACATTGTGTGAAACGGAGAATGTCACCTAAGTAGCATAAGTTACACATGCAAGTAATGCACTCACACACAGAAACAATACACCTAACATAAGCAACACATTCACGCACATAAATGATACATATAACATAAGTGACACATTAACACACATAAGCAGCATACTAATACATATAAGATATGCACCAACACATATAAGATATGCACCAACACACATAAGTGACATACTCATACGCATAAACAATGTGTTGACATTAGTGGTGCATTCGCGCACATAAGTGACACAAATCAACAATGCATCAAACACATAAACATTGCATCAACACACATTGTTGTAGGGACTAGTCAGCTCTGTTAACTAGACCCATCAGTCAACAAACCAAGTCGACTACAGAAGTTGCATAGAGAAGTTGATTGAACAGTTGGAATCGACTGACAGGTAGTTAAGAAATGTAACTGACATGTAACTTAATGACTCTTTTTTTTTTTCAGGTGTGTGTGTGTATGTGTGTGGTTATGTAACAGAGGGAGGGAGAGAGAGAGAGAGGTTGTTTACCAACATAATAAAGTGCATTGATGGTTCTCTCACTACTTATGTATGCTTTCATGTGTCCCTATGTGTGCTTGTATATGTATATGATGTCATAATACATGTTGCTCTATGTAAGGATCTACCGGTAACTACTCGTACTTTCCCTCATATTACAACATTGGTTTTCTTGTCAGTAGTTTTGAACTTAGGCATGCATAAAGTAAAAGACACATAGATGTTAACTTTGGAAGACATACGCAAATGGTGGGAGTGCAAAATTACTAATTATATTAAAAATTACGCAAGGAGGAGTCGATTGACGATTGCATAAACGCGTACAAATTTCTTCTCAGAAACTCACGAACGATTCCTAGAAATTATTCCAGAAGCACTATTCCAATATCTCAATCAATCACCCAATGTGCAAACTCACTCATATTGAAAAATTGATGCACAAAATAATAAATGGTGGAAGAACAAATCTAAACGAGTGGTTTGAAAGAATTGTCATCGATTACATCGAAGAACAAGCGATTGAATACAGAGAGCCAGTCGAAACTATAAAAAACAAATTCTATATTGAATTGCTTGACAGTTTCATGTGTACCATCATGTCCTTGCTTCATAAATTTTTGTTAGACAAGGGAGTCAAAGACATCATCAAATATCAACCCCTCTTGGCCAATCCTCCTCCGCATTCAAATTGGAAAGAGAAGCAAGAAGAGTAGGAAGAATTCCTTGAAGCTAATTGCAAAGACACAAGAGAAGCCTCGGATTATTTTCTAAAGAAATGAAATCAGCCAAAATGAGCAACATCATCGACTTTGAGTAAGTCAGTTTGGAAATGGGGGGTTGGAAAACCCGTGAGATGATATAAATTGATTCGGACGCACCAAGTCGAAAATGTCTGAAGTCGGGAGAAAGATAATTGAATCAAGCAAGAATTATGCACGTCGAATACAAATCCATAAACCTTCAACTGATATTCAAAAATTGGAGCAAGACAAAATCCAAAAGAGGCGATAAGAGTCACAAAACAAAACGGATACAAGAAGTTAACATAGGAAACCAACCCAAGCGTGGCAATTCGTTGGAGCATCCCTTGAGAGCGCCCCAATGGCTACTAGGAGGAGTAAAATCTTACAATGAGTATGGCAGTCGATGGCACCCGGCAAATAGTTGACTAAGTCGATAGTATGGAGATTGAAGACTCGGGACCTACGATTCGACCTTGTTCCATAAGAAGTCCTAGCATGTGCATTGCATACTTCCTCCATTAGAAAGTTCATGTGGACACTCAAACCCAAAGGTGTGGTGTCGAACTGATAATGATGGTCAGATAAGAGATATGCTTCTAATCGAAATGCAAGAAAATATTCAAAACTGACTAGAAGATATACTCCTCCACATAATAGATCCCACGGACTCTACCCCCCTGTCAAATCTACTCCTTCAAGATTCTAAATCAACAGATAGAGAAAATGAATCGACACAACCCATAAGAGGGAGATTCATATAATATATAGATAAAGGTTGGCATACAAATGATCTAATCCCAAGCAAAGAACAAACACAATGGTTGGGTTGTTATATTCTTTGCAGTGAAAGTCTAGTCGAGGTGGATCAACATGGAGTGAAATTTGAGTCGAGGTGGATCGATCGGAAGATAATCCGATAGAAAATTCGAACTCGAAGTGATCAACAGCAAGTTGAAAAGGTCAACCAACAAGAGGTCGATAGGAAGTCGTGTGGCAACTGATTGAAGACCGACTAGATGTCTACTGGTATCTGACTTGGTAGTCAATTGTAATACAAGCCTGAGATTCGTGGGATTTGTAGCCAATGATCTACGTGGATATGTAACCATTTTTGGGTGCCATTATTTAGGGGTTTTCCTACTGTAAATCCTATAAATAAGGCATGTTTTATTCATATTAAGTTGATCTCCATGTTAATCTTTAGATCAATCGTTTAGAGGTTGTTGGTCATGTAGATGTAAGCCAAATTGGATACAGGTTTGTCCTTGTGTAAAGCAAGAGGGTTTGATGTCGATTGTGGCTTAGGTGTGGACCAAGATTAGGCATGTAACCTTTTTATTCTGAATTAACAAGACAACAAGAGAGAAAGATGCTCAATGAATGTTGGTTTTCCCGTTTGGGTTTCCAAGATAAAATATTTGTGTATTGTGTGTTTGCTTTGTCATTTCAATTATAGCTTAAATCTCTCTTCCTCTCTTCTGTTAGGTTTAGCATGGAAGTGAAAATTTCCTAACATGTGGTATCAGAGCTTAGTTTAACAACCTCATATATGTGTTAAACCCTAGGTTTAGTAAGAGTCATAAGTCAGAGATCTTTAAAGGTGTGCTTAAAGAATGGAAAGTACCTCGAGAATAGAGATAGAAAAATTCAATGGCCAGAATTGTGCGCTTTGGAAACTTAAAATCGAAGATATCCTTGTATTTCGGGAACAATGGGTAGTAGTTTTTCCAGGTACCATTCTGACAGGTATGTCGAAGGAAAAATGGGAGAAACTTGAAATAAGGGAAAGGAGTATGATTCGATTGTGTCTTGCAGATTCGGCGTTGTTGAATGTCTCAAGAGAAGATTCGGCCAAGAAACTGTGGGACAAGTTGGGAAGCTTGTACTAGTCTAAATCCCTAATAAATAAATTGTTCCTTAGAAATAAGTTGTATCTTCTGAGGATGAGTGATGGTAATTCAGTAACTGAGCATTTGAATCCATTTAATAACATACTAAGCAAGTTGTCATCTATGGATATTAAATCACTAAGGAGGAGAAATGTATTAGCCTATTATGCTCTTTTCCAAACTCCTGGGATAGCTTAGTCATGGCTATAGGGAGTAATTCAACCACATTATCACTAGAAGATGTGGTTGCATCTATATTTTCAGAACAAATGAGAAGGAAGAACATGGAAGGATTGACCAAAGATGCATTAGTGGTGATAGGTTGACCGGTTGACAGAGATAAAGGAAAATTCTTCGGTAGAAATTCTAAGTCGAAGGGTAGATCTAAATCCTCAATTTAGTCAATGAGAATATGTTGGAAATGTGATAAAGTTGGGCATTATAAAAGGGACTACAAGTTGAAGGTAATGGAAGTCAATGTGAGATTCGATGAGAAGCAGTCGACTGAGAGAAAGACTACTCCAAATAAGGGAGGCGATGTGTATCTAGTGTCGACCAATACACAATCGGATCAAGATGTTCGGTTGATCGAATCAGGAGAATCCTATCATATGACACCACATAGAGAATGGTTCTACGAATATGAATGATATAGAGGAGGAGATGTCTTCTTGGGGAATGACTCGACAACCAAAATTGTCGGATGGGGAAGAGTCTAATTGTTGTTGCAGGATGGGAGGAGTAGAACCCTTCTAGGTGTGCTACATATTCTAGGTTTGGATAGAAAAATTTTGTCTTTTAATAAGATGAGTGATGTAGGAGTGCACACTCTATTTCATAAGGATGCTCACAATATGGTCATAGGTGTGATGGTCTTAATGAAAGGAGTTCGGATTTGAACCCTATACAAGTTGTTAAGAAATTTTGACTTGAATGGATGCAACAACATCATTATTCCTGAGGTTGACTCGACTTCGACTTGACTCGACTCAACTCGGGTATTGGTTCAAACTGACTCGACTATTCTTTGTCAAGTCGACCTGACCATGCTATGGCATGAGAGGATGGTACACATTGGAGAGAAAGGACTTTGAACTATGAAAAATAAAGGTATGGTCGAATATTTTCCTGAATGTGATTTAGAAGTTGACTTTTTTGAACATTTCATATATGGAAAACAAAGTCAGGTGAGGTTCCCATCTAGAGAGACAAGGGAAAATGGGATTCTAGAATTGGTGCATAGTGATGTGTTTGGCCCTGTTTCAGTACCTTCACTTGGTGGATCCATGTATTATGTCTCCTTCATAAATTTTCTTTCTAGGAAGACATGGATTCATTTCCTTAGGAAAAAATTAGAGGTTTTCGAGAAATTCAAAGAGTTTAAGTCTCTTGTAGAAAACTAGATAGATAAGAAGATTAAGGTGTCAAGAACTGACAATGGTGGTGAATTTCGTGGAAAGAATTTCGAGCAATTTTGCAAGTAGTGTGTCATATCACGCCAGAATACCACACCATATACCCCACATCAAAATGGAGTTGTCGAGAGAATGAACAGAATGTTTATGGACAAGGCATGGAGTATGCTTAGTGGTGTTGGGATCGCACAAGAATTATGGGCAGAGGCAATCAACACTACAAAATATCTAGTGAATATTTCTCCTTCATCGGCGCTAGTTGACACGAATCCACATGAGGTATGGTCTCAAAAGAAGCCTTTTCTTTCACATCTCAAAGTATTTGGTTTTGATCCATTTGTTCATGTTCCCAAAGAAAAAAGAAGCAAGTTGGACAAGAATGAAGTCAAGTGTATTTTCATTGGATACAAAGAAGGAATGAAAGGATATAAGCTTTGGAATCCTATATCAAGGAAAATAGTGTACAGTTGAGATGTGGTCTTCAGAGAAGTCGCAAGGAAGTCTGAGCCTGAAGTGGTTCAAATAGAGAATAATCCAGAGAAGGTGAGGTTTGAACTTAGGAATGAAGAAGACGATGATTCAGATGAGTCGATTGAAATTGATGAAGAGGTGGAACAATCGACCTCGGTAGTAAGGAGGTATGAATGAGTAAGAAAACTAGTCAAAAGGTATAATTTGCCCGACTTTCATTCCACTTTTTTGTTAACTGCCACTAACAAGGAGCCCAAGTCGGTCGGGGAGGCATTCGACTCAACATAGGGTAAACTCTCGAAGGACGCCATGAACGAAGAAATTGAATCCTTGCATAAGAATGAGACGTGGGATTTAGTCGAATTACCTAATGGAAGAAATATCGTCGGTAGAAAGTGGGTATTCAAGAAAAATATGAATACAATAGGTGAAGTCGAGAAATGAAAAGCTCGACTGGTAGCGAAGGGATATTTTCAATTCAAAGGAATCAACTTCGGTGAGATTTTTTCCTCTGTTGCAAAATTAAATTCCATTAGAGTATTAATGTCTTTGGTCGTAGCATTTGATCTTGAGATAAAGAAAATGGATGCAAAGACAACATTCCTACATGGGGACCTACAAGAATAAATCTACATGAAACAATCTAAAGGATTTGTAGTAAAGGGAAAGAAAGAACTAGTGTGAAAGTTGAAAAGATCTCTTTATGGTCTAAAGAAATCACCAAGGATGTGGTATCAAAATTTCGACACATACATCCTTATTTTGGGATTTGTGAGAAGCAAAGTTCACCACTGCATATAATCCAAGGAAGAAGGTGGATGTTTCCTATATGTAGCATTGTATGTCGATGACATTTTGTTGATCAAAAATAGCATGGACACAATAAAGGAGGAGGTGAAGAAGCAGCTATCCTCCAAGTTCAACATGAAGGATCTCGGTGCAACAAAATTCATTCTGGGAATGGAGATAAAGAGAGATTGCACAGCTAGAAATCTCTAGTTGAATAAGAAGAAGTATATTAAAACAGTTTTGAAGTGTTTCAATGTCCAGGATTGCAAACTTGTAAAGGTGTCAATTCTCATGGGAGCAAGGTTAACTATTGAATAGTGTCCAAAGACACCAAAATAAATAGAGGACACGACATGTGTTCCCTATGAAAGTTCTTTTGGTAATCTAATGTACGCGATGGTTTCCACTCGACCAAAAATTTCCCATGCAATGGGAGTGTTGAGTAGATACATGTTGACACCTGGGAAGGAGCATTAGATAGTTGTCAAAAGAGCATTTAGGTATTTGTGTGTCACAAAATATTATGTTATATGCTACCAAGGGAAACCTAGAAATGACAATGAAGTAGATGTACATGGCTTTGTTGAGGCCTATTGTTACACATTATTTTTGTCACCCCTATGACCTTTAATGATGTAAACCTATCCTTTGTCTTGAGAAGGAACAATGGCCTGAATCCATGAAGAAGAATGAAGATACATTTTCCCAGAGAGATGGAAATGTACTTTTCCTTTGTCAAAAACCTTAGAAAAATGTATTGTCGCACCTTTCTTAGTGTTAAGGGTGCGATGATCTAGGATCATCGCAGGTTTCACCACAGTGGCATGCGACGTCGTCGCAGTTTTCCTAGTGTTAAGGGTGCAACAGTTTTCGTACGAAGGAAAAAGAGGAATTTCTCGAAAGTTCTAGAATAGAAGCTTTGAGGGTGAGGTGGCCTCCAATCGGTTTGGATCTGAGTCACATCCATGATCTCTTGGGATCATCTAACCTCCTCACCCTATCCTTTTTAGCTTATAAAAGGAGAAGAATTCTCATGGGGAAAGTTAGTTTTGTATTGAGTTGGCTAGCTTTTGGTGTGAACTTGAGTAATTTTTGCAACTTTGGGATTTTCTTTGTCAAGATAGATTGTTGGTCTCAGAATCCGTGCAGCAAGAAGTGTGTGGGAAGCAAGGAACTATTGGAAGGGACCTTACAACATCAACTAGGCATTGTTTGTATTCTCCTTTTCATATATTTAATACAGTGATATATTTTGTTCCCATAAAATTAGTCTTATTTTATTGTATGACTCCTTGATCACATACATAGGTTTTGTTGAGTATACGTTGTTGCTTTCACTTCATTGGCTTGTGTATTTTTACAAGTTCAACATCCCATAAGATTTGGAATGGAGCGAGGATGACACTAGCGAGGAAAAATGACATTTAAAAGGTATGTCATTTATCTCTTGTTAGTTAGTATGCTTGATAATTAAAACTTAGGGAAAGTTTTATATTTTGTCTTGTTTTGTTCTAGATTCGGGGTGAAACTAGGGAGATTTGTTTGTGTTTGTACTTACCAATTAGTCCAATAACAAAATTGGCGACCATACTGGGGAATGGATTTATTTTCTAGTTTGTCTTGATTTATTTCTTTGATTTCCTGGGTTTTGTTTTCTGAGTCACTGGGAGATCCATCTTGACTCTCTCATTGTTAAACTTCACTGGAAAAACCTTCTTTCTTTTTATTTTTTCCATTTTTCCTTTGATCGTCGCACCCTACTTTGAGAGACAGTGCGATGATCTAGGATCGATGCACCCTACCTTTTCACATAGTGTGGCGTCATCGCATTGTATTTGTTCTCTAGCCTACGACGATCAAGGATCGTTGTGTTGTGTTAGTCTAGAGCTTGCGGAAATTGTGAAAAAAAATGATTTTTGATGGTTTTTCTCGCCTAGATATTAGATATGTTTTGGGGTGATTTGTTGGGTCTGATTACAGTCTTCTTGACAACTTTGAATCTTCTTTTAGCTATCTTTGAAAAAAAAAAATAGTTTTTTTTTTCTTTGTATTAGATTGGGGGCATCTTTGCATTTGAAGTAGCAAAATTACATGGTTTTTGGCATTTTTGGTCTTGAATTCTTAAAAAAAAATCCCTCTCATGGTCGAGGGGGCCAAGAATCATGTATTAGTGTACAGTCTCTTTATCTCATTTCTTAAAGTTCTTGATATTGAATATTTTAACTAAATTTTGGGACATTGTGCATCTGGGAATGATAAATGTTTTCTCCTTCTCGTAGTATAGCATTCATCAAAACGAAATATTTGCATTATCATTTCTTTGCATTGTTTAGAGTCGGTCAAAACATAATTTAGTCCATGCCATTTTCCTCTTGAGTAAACAACATCCTTAAAATAAAGCGCTTATAAAAATTGATTAGAAATTTTTATATTTTCTGGTAGCAAACCTACATTAGCTTAGGGTGTAGGGATTTGGAATAGGTGTGAAAGATAAATTTCCAAAGTTGTAAACAAACATAGTATCTTGTGCTAGGGAGCAGTAAATCCACTTACTACATTTTTTCATGGAAATCCCTTCTAACACAAGGGTCAATCATGAGGTCCCATTAGGACCGACAAATTTACTCACCCTGCTTTGTTGGTCTTAATGTAGAGATTGCACGTATTATTGGGGGTCACTTGAGAAGAAAATCATGTGGGGACCTTCTTGAGTATATTTCGGGCTTAGATACCTTGCCTTTGCATGTGGATGGGACTATCGATTGTTTCCCCAAGCATCATTGTCGTAATCGGTAACCTTAGTGGCATATCTCTTTAGGGTCTTTACACGAGGTGACTGTGGAGGGAAAAGTCTTTATGGTACCTGGAATCAACTTTGGCCAAACTCACTCGGGCTCCTTGGAGGGTATACCCATGATTATGTGTGGGATCTTGCACCAGGGTGTAAGTCCATTAAGAAGGTCATCAACG
>JASDQU010375116.1:8160-25982 GCA_032191745.1 Picea mariana | reverse complement strand
CCTAGATTTTTAGCATGTGTTGTTTATTTTTCCTTAGTAAACTCTAGGTTGGATCTGTGTTTAATGGCCTTAGTTCTCGGAACGACCATTGAAGCAACGCCCACTCTAGGGGAACCTTTTTTTTTTCCTTCTTTCGGAAACGTTGGTCCTTCTTCAATCACTACTTTGAGCCTTCCAGGTCTCACAATTGATTTGTCAACATGGTTTTTTTCCACTCTGGTAATTCTGAATGTAGCAAGTGATTCAGTTGTAAGCACTTCCCCCCAAGAACATCAACCTCATGTTTATCCTTTGCCTTCTTCACCAGTACGATCTTCTTTGCCTTCTTCAATTGCAAGGTCTTATTTTATTTCATCTTCTTCGCCGAATGAAAGCTCTAAAGCTAGTAACCCGGTGGATGGGAAGAAGAAAAAAAGGAAGATTAAGAAGAAGAAAAATAAGCAAGGTTCCAAACTTACAACCACTACCAGCATTGGAAAACCACAAGTTACTGGTAATCATGTTGGGAGTATTGATGATGCCAAGATCACCCAAACAACCCATAAGCCCAAGTACCCTTGTAGGATTTGTAAGGGTAGCCATCTTCTTAAGGATTTCCCTGGTCTATCAAAGGTTATATAAGCATGGTCTACACATATTCGCCAACCCATGTCATCAGCCTCTGATCACCATGTTGATGACCTCCCATCAACTAGTCAAGATATCGTTGGGAAGAAGAAAAGTAGAGTCAAGTTCCTGTGTATGTTATGTAGAGGGAGTCATCAAACTCACCTTTTCCCTCATATGGACGAAGCCTCAAAATTACTGGAGGACATGACTATTTCCCAACCTCAACTTCCAGCTGCTTATCGCAAGCTTTCTTTTGACCCACCTATAGTTGATGGAATGATCAATCTGATCCCTTCGTTAGTTAGTTTGGTTGATAAAGTAGTCAATATTGTCATGTCCTTAGTTGAACCAGTTGACAAAGTGGTCAATCTGATCCCATACTTGGTTGATCCCACTCTCTCATTAGAGAGTGAAGCCCAAGCGGTCGATCCCTTTCCATTTGTCGACTCCACTTTCCCCTTGGAGAATGCAACCCAAGTGGTCGATCAGATCTCGTCATCGGTCGATCCTACTCTCCCACTAGAGAGTAAACCTGATATTGCACACGTTTTTCTTGTTGATACAAAAACTACCGTGCTAGGGGGAATTCCTCCTTCTCCCATGGAACCCCCTCCAAGTAATGAGGCCATCCTTTTTTATTGGGGTGTGCTAACTGGACCTCATCTTCCCTCTCACATTCCTTTCAAGATTCCAGTATATGTTTGTGGTCGTGACGTTCTTCAGACACTAATAGACGAAGGTGCGTCTGTTAGTATTTTGTCCTCTATTGTTTTGCAAGCTTTGGGTTATCCTCAGCTTGCTCCAGTTACGTAGAATCTGTTAGCTTTTAACCAAAGAACCAATCAACCTTTAGGGATCCTTCCTCAGTTTCCCGTAACTTTGGGAGGGAAAGCTATCTTTATTGATTTCATGGTAGTCCAAGACTCCTTGGATTTTGATTTACTCCTTGGGTGATATTATGTCTATGCCATGAAAGATATCATGTCCACTCTTTTTTGTGTGATATCTTTCTCTCACAATGGAAGAATTGTGACTATTGATCAACTTTCATTTTTTCGCCCTGACTTGACCATCAACTCAATGACTTCCCTAAATGGTTTATATATGCATATGGTTTCACCCCTGCCACAGGTAAATTATGTGGTGTTGTCTCACATGCCTTTAGCTGTCGTTGAAGATGAGCCTCTCATTGTAAGCTCAATATCTTATGAATTAGATCCGGTAGTTGACATGGTGATCTCTTTGATAGAGTATTTAGATCTTGATATCCTTCCCCCCATCGTGGCCCTCAACATGTGTTCCTTTCAGAGTGTGTTTCTTCTGTCAAGTGAAGATCTCTTGGAAGCCATGATCGATTTTTGTCCCTTGACATGGTGTCCTTCCAGAGATTTGTCCTCTTAGAATCCATGATCACGAAGATGAGTTTGAGCATGGGTTTTCTGATTTCAAGCTCATTAAAAAATGAAACCAGCTGTGAGGATAGTTTTGCGTCTCCGTAGCAACCTCGTTAAAAAATGAAACAGAGCTTATGAGGATAGGTTTTGCGTCTATGTGAAAACCTAGTTAAAAAATGAAACAAAGGTTACGAGCATAGTTCTTCTCCTATGCCAAGCTCATTAAAAAATGAAACAGAGGTCTGGAGATTGAACCTAGAGTCTTGAGCATGGTTTTCTGATTTCAAGCTTGTTAAAAAATGAAACCAGCTGTGAGGATAGTTTTCACGTCTCTGTAGCAACCTCGTTAAAAAATGAAACAGAGATTACGAGCATAGTTCTTGTTTATGTGTCAAGCTCATTAAAAAATGAAACAGAGGTCCGAGGATTGAACTAGATTCGCAAGCATAGTTATTTTTCCTATGTCAAGCTTGTTAAAAAATGAAATAGATTTCCCCATATTCGATTGAGTTAAGTACTTCGTTACGTGTAGTATTTGAAGCTTCTTTTCATCCTCTTGTTTCATTTTACAAACCGAAGCTTGGGGGGTAATTCTTACAGCCTCTGGACTTCATGCTGAAGTTAAAGCTGCTAGTTTCTTAAGTTGGGGGCTAAGTACCAACCATCCCTATGTTATGTGTTGGGAATATCAAGCATAGTTTTCTATGGTTCAAGCTTGTGTAAAAATGAAACCACCTACCTCAAGCATAGTTTCTTCTGGTTCAAGCTTGTGTAAAAATGAAACCAGTTCCAAGCATAGTTTTGTTTAGTTTTAATCTTCTGTAAAAATAAAATCTATCCCAAGCGTAGTTTTGTTTTGTTTTAAGCTTGTGTAAAAATGAAAACAATCCTGAGATTAGTCTTTGTTATTTTGCGTGCTCATAAATAGGGGAGAATGTAACTGAGTAATATTTTATCACTTTTTCAGACTCGTAAAGGTTATACGAAAAAGGAACATATGGAGTATCCTTTAAGCTCTTTTCAAACTCCCTAAATATGAAAAAATGGTCGAGCGACCTTGTTCTTTTCACGCTCGTTAAATTATTTGAAGAAAATGTCTGTTGAGCGATAGTTTATCTCTTTTTTGGTCTCATCGGACTATTTTATGAAAAAAGACATTTTAGAGTTTCCTTTAAGTATTTTTCAGACTCTCTAAATATGAAAAACCACTGAGTTTTCTTTCCTTGGACTCGTAAAACAAACATCGAAAGACCCATATGGGATCAAACCACTACTTAAACATACTCCGAGGGACTCGTCCGAATGATGAGATTATCTCTACAAGCATATGTTATCCTCCTGAAGCTTGCATAAATATAAATAGGTACTCGCCAGAAATGGTGGGGGGGGGAATTGGGAAAGAAATGTATATAAACATGTATTCTATGGAAGAGTCATTTTTGAACATGACACTCTTTCACTCACTTTGTGTTTAGGTTGGAAAATTCACTTGTCTCTTGATCATACTGCTTTATAAGATTACATTTTGTTTTGTGATCCCTATTGTTGATTCAGTGTTTCCAAGACAATTGTCGTGTCGTCAATATGTTCAAAGAGAAGTTCAACCTGGAAAGCCTTCTATTTTATTGGCCATTTCTATAGTCCTTAAGCCTTCTATTGCGTTGACCCTCCCTGAGTCAGTCCTGAATCACTTATTACTCTGATCTACTTCAAGTCTTGTTACATGTTTCGTGTCATTGATGGGGGATACATTAAGGCCCTCTTATGAAGAGTCTTTTCCTGTCGACTTTGACTCATTATCCAGGAATTAGAATTACAAACTAATTGGTACCTTGGAACTTGCATGCCTCAATGGCAGGTTTCCTCACTTTCAACAATGGGTTTTCATTATTGACCCTTGATCGGGAGATTTCACCGAGTGTTCAACTTCAGCTCACAAATTCACATTCGTCGGATTGTACTAGAGTACCTTGGGATTCATTGAAATTAATGGTGATTTCCCTCTCACTTGTTAATGGTATACACTAATGACTAGTAATCAAGTGTTTTCTACCATGTTCGAATTCATCACATGTATTCGCATGGTTAGATTCATACTATATAGTGGTGGAGATGAAGACCCTGAATCTTTTTTGACATATTCAGGTTGTGTTGGAGTGTATTCATATTGTACTATTGCATAGATCCACAGTGTATGTCTCATGGCTATGTTCAAATTTGAGTCTATAAAACATAGATCCACAGTGTATTTTTGGTGGCTATGTTCATATTTGAGTCATATTGGCATGGATCCATAGTGTATGTTTGGTGGCCATGACCTGTCTTAATTGAAATGGATATTTGCATGTCGGCATTTATGCTTTGATTCAATTGTATTCTAAGTATGGGAATGCCTACCTCAGTGATGATATATTATCATACTGTATTTCCTTGTTTGTTGGCAAGTTTTCAACCGACGTGTTCCTTGTTCCCAACACACACTCAACAAAGTATTTCAGTTATCACTATGTTCTAACTTCATACTTTGGGGGACTCTCTATTACACATTATCTTGGTCACCCCTATGACCATTAATTATGTAAACCTATCCTTTGTCTTGAGAAGGATCAATGGCCTAAATCATTGGAGAATAATGAAGATACATTTTCTAAGAGAGATGGAATTGTACTTTTCCTTTGTCAAAAAACTTAGAAAAAGGGATCATCGCACCTTGATTAGTGTTAAGGGTGCGTCAATCTAGGATCATCATAGGTTGCACCACAGTGGCCTGTGACGTCGTTGCAGTTTTTCGAGTGTTAAGGGTGCGAAGATTTTCGTACGAAGGAAAAAGAGGAATTTCTCGAAATTTCTAGAATAGAAGCTTTGAGGGTGAGGTGGCCTCCAATCGGTTTGGATCTTAGTCACATCCATGATCTCTTGGTATCATCCTAACCTCCTCACCCTATCCTTTTCAGCTTATGAAAGGAGAAGAATTCTCATGGGGAAAGTTGGTTTTGGATTGAGTTGGCTAGCTTTTGGTGTGAGCTTGGGTAATTTTTGTAGCTTTGGGGTTTGCTTTGTTAAGATAAATTGTTGGTCTCAGAACCCGTGCAGCAAGAAGTGTGTGGGAAGCAAGGAACTATTGGAAGGGAACTTACAACATCAAGGCATTGATTGTATTCTCCTTTTCATATATTTAATACAGTGATATATTTCTTTCCCATAAAATCGGTCTTATTTTATTGTATGACTCCTTGATCACATACATAAGTTTTGTTGAGTATACATTGTTGCTTTCACTTCATTGGCTTGTGTCTTTTTATAGGTTCAACATCCCATAATATTTGGAATGGAGGGAGGACAAAGGAAATTTAAAAGGTATGTCATTTATCTCTTGTTAGTTAGTATGCTTGATAATTAAAACTTAGGGAAAGTTTTATATTATGTCTTGTTTTGTTCTAGTTTTGGGGTGAAACTAGGGAGATCTATTTGTGTCTGCACTTACCGATTAGTCCAATAACACCTACTGGGTTGGATATTTGGATCGACGAAGGTCAACCAGTGGATATGTGTTCAAGATGTTCAGTGGAGCAATTAGCTAGATGAGTAAGTGACAGGCGGTCGTAGCCTTGTCAACAATAGCAGTTGAATACATGGCAGCCACTCATGGAAGCAAAGAAGAAGTATGGTTGCAATGGTTGTATTCAAGAATCGTATTTGAGCAAAGAGCTATGAAGATAAATTGTGACAGTCAAAAAAAAATATTTATGGCAAAGAACCTTTATTATAATTCCAAGACTAAGCATATTGATGTACAATACTATTTCGTTACAGACATGGTGGAAAGCAACAAGGTGTTGTTGCAGAAAGTAGACACGTTGGAAAACATAGAAGACTTTTTGATCAAGTCTATGAGTGTTGTGAAGTTGTCTTGGTGCAGAGAGGAAGTTTCCCTGGGTCTGTGAACAAAATTTTAGGAAAATCTCGGTTCAACAAAGAAGACAACAAGTGGGAGAATATTGGGTTGTTATATTCTTTGCAATGAAAGTCTAATTGAGGTGTATCGAGATGAAGTGAAAGTGGAATTGAGGTGGATCAACCGAAAGATAAGTCGATAAGAAATTTGAAGTAGAAGTGATCGATAACAAGTTGAAAAGGTCAACTGAAAATAGATCGACAGGAGCTCGTGTGGAAATCGAATAAAGACCGACTGGAATTTGACTAGTATCTTACTGGTAATTCGACTTGGTATTCGACTGTAACACAATCCTAAGATTTGGGGGATTTGTAACCAATTATCTGTGTGGATCTGTAACTATTTTTGGGCGCCATTATTTAGGGTTTTTCCTAATGTAAATCCTATAAATAAGGTGTGGTGTATTCATATTAAGTTGATCTTCATTGTATTCATGTTAATCTTTATATACAATGCTTAGAGTTTGTTAGTCATGTATATGTAAGCCAAATTAGCTACAAGGTTGTCTTTGTGTAAAGAAAGAGGGTATGATGTTGATTGTGTCTTAGGTGTAGACCAAGTTTAGGCATGTAACATTTTTATTCTGAATGAATAAGACAACAAGAGAGAAATATGCTTAAGCAATGTTGGTTTTCTTGGTTGGGTTTCTAGGGTAAAATCTATGTGTATTGTGTGTTTTCTTTGTCATTTAATTTACAGCTTAAATATTCCATCCTCTCTTTTGTTATGTTTAGCATGGAAGTGAAAATTTCCTAACAACAACTTCAATCAAATACACTCTGATTGAAATGAGTGATAGATTGTATTGGTCAAATTGAATACTCAGATTTTGACTCCAGAAAATAAGACTACATTGACTTCCTAGTCATCTCCAAGTCAAAATCTTGCAATAGTTCCAGTCTTGAAAAACCCCATGAAAACGACAATGGGACTCAATCATATCCCCATTTATGAAGGCGATGAATACCCCAAATGACATTGGTTTGTTTGCAAGAAATTTTGGGATGCAACTAATATAACCAACGAAGACAAACAAATGGCATAGTTGGGTGCAGTGCTTCGAGCCAAGGAGCTTTCCTAGGTCATGAACTTCACAGATAATCAACAATGATCGAAAGAAGAAATAAAATAGAGCTTCATCACATTTTTGAAAACACAAGATATAAGCCACTTGTTAGAGAAGAAATTGAAATAAATCAAATAGAGTCTGGGCGAAACCATCCGTGAATATGATAAAAGGTTCAAATATATTTTAATCTGGATCCCTTATGTAATTGAATAAAAAATGTTGGTACAATGGTACGTGACAGGACTGTTATAAAAAATTAGAGCACCACTATGCATGTATGACACCCAATCATCTGATGAAGCATTGGAAAATGTCCATCATATAGAAATGGACGATGAAGGAACATCGACTTCATCAATAATTGAAAAAATATTGGAAGAAAAACGCACAGAACTGCAACATTCAGTCAAAAATATGTCAATCTCACGAAATGAACTTTCGTGCATAATCTTCTCTAGTGAAGGACATAAAATACTACTCTAAATTTAGTGATGCATTGGATCCCATAGTATGACACATTCAAATTGAAACGTTTTGCAACATCTATGAAGCCATAATAAATCATGCAACAAGATATTTCCCACATAACTTAAGGACTTCCTAACCAAATGGTGTGATATTTGTGAGGAAAACAACCATTCAATGTAATAATTTCGGTTAAATAGGAAAAATAGAATGAACATCCATCCATTGTGCCATACATAGAGGATTGACCAGAATGTCGACCAAGGAAATGGAAATGGCTATAGAGGTTGAGGTTGTGGGAGTTATCAAGGATGAGGCAGAGGAGGAAGAGGACCATTCGACAGAAGATGTATTTGAGGTCATTATTATTGCTTTAGTTGTTGGAAGGACAGAAATGATCTCAAGTTCTGCAACATATGTGGAGTGGGGTATCACTCCATTGAAGACTATTAAATTGTAATAGATAAAGTAATGAATAAGTGGAATGTGAACCTATTACATACAGTATCCAAGAAAGACATCTTAAATTCAAAAAATCTCCATGTAGTAACATGATCGGGAGAGGGTGAATACATCTATCCATACCCGCCAAGTCGACAAAGGGGAGGTCAAAATGCATATCCCAACCCATATCATGAAGAAATAATAATGCAGAAAGCAATGAAATTATTCAAAAACATCAACCAATACAAATCAAATGGAAAGAAGGAGGACATTCAAGTATTCCAAACACTAATTTAGAAGAATTTACCCAATTACTCAAAGAAAAGAAGTTGTTTGGTCATCGCATTGACTTGTTGAGCATCCTAAGAGAATACTAAGAAGATCAAATACCAATAAAATATATTCTACAGTTGTCTCAGAAAATCCATACAAGCGACTTTGACCCACAAGTCGACCTGGAAATTGATGGTTATATGATCAAACAAGTTGTAGTCGGCTTCGGTTCACAAGTAAACATCCTACCCAGAGAAACATGGGTCCAACTTGGAAAACTCCTACTACATCCAACAATGAATTTATTAAAGTTCACAGATAAAATTTCCATTGAACAAATTGGTAGAATTAAAAGTGTCGTAACATCCATAATGGGAATTCCAATGAGAGTTGACTTTGAAGTGATTAATCTGTTTGAAGGCATCCCTTCTTAGCCTACATTAGTCAGAAGACCATGGGGTCAAAACATGAAGGCCACAATCTCACTTTAAAGGGATAGAATTAAATTGAAAGGTAGTGGCAGGAAAATCATAATACCATTGGACCCAAAATAAGGCAAACCCTGGGTCGAAACATGGGACAAAGCCTGGGAAGTCTGACATTTGTACCATGCAATGAATGAACAAAAATACAACGTTGAGCCTAACAGTGAAGGAGAAATTTTATTTGGATCACCATTGTCAATAAGGAAGAACTAAAATATAGAACTTTATAATTGGCAAATGGAGAACTGTGAATATCAAGCTAAGGAGTGTTCGTCGATAGAGGAAATCCCAATAAAGCGATCAAGAACATGATTTCAATACAATTAGTCCCTATCGTGTTCAATAAAAATCTAAAATAGACACCAACACTCATCCCAACTAACACACAAACAAGATCCACCCTGCAGTTTAGTGAGAGAAATTCCTTGATGACTCATGTTGATGAACTATCCAAATCAGGCAGAGAAAAGGGGAGGGTGAAAATTCTAGTAGAATCCTTCAATGGACAAGTAACCTTATGATGGGAAACCCATGCACCATGATTACAAACATGGAACATTTTTACCTTTTATTTTGTATAAATATTTGGCGGAAATAAATTATCATCACAAGTTGACATCCTAGCTTTTAAACCTAGGTTCGGCCCAGTTGCTCACATTCACAAATGTGAGAAATCCTAGCTTTTAAACCTAGGTTCGGCCTAGTTTCTCACATTCACAAATGTGAGAATGAGAGGAGAAGAGTTGTCTACCATGATGAAAGGTTATTTCCACACATGTTTCCAAACACCTTGGATGATATACCATACAAGTGGTATAAAAATGAAGCAAGTGATCACACATTCAATTGGAATGAAATCAAAGAAAATTTCATTAGATATTTTGAATTCATCCCCAAGGAGGCACATTTGTGAGAGGCTGCAAAAGAAATCAAAAATTTTCTTGAAAAAACAAATCTTGACAAGATCTAGAAGAGAGGCAAAGCCAAAGTCGATATGGGATCGAATTCGACTTGCAATTTTGTGTCAGCACAAAGTCCAGACAATGTAACAACTCGACAAATAGATATGGAAAACATAATTTTTCGAGGGAAACACTTTCAATGGAAGAAGAGTCAGCCTAGAGTAAACAATATTGTTAAAATAGTTTACTCAGTGTCCAATGAAAAAAATTAAGATAGGGAATACATAGAAAAATTAAGATAGGGAATACATAGAAAAACCTTACTTCCCCTTAAGTTATAATAAGGTTAGAGAAATTCCAATTAGATGAATCTAAAGCACCCTAGTGGATGAACGTGAAAATTAAAACTAAGGAGTTCGACATCTCAATAGATGGTTAGCTAAAAATAGCCAAAATAGGCGATTATTTGTACGGCAAACAAACCATAAAGATATACGACCTATTGAGAGACTATCAGGATGTTTTTGCATGGGATTATAAAGACTTAAAAGGATTAGTGCAAGAGATGGGGGAGATAAAAATTGACCCCATCCATGGGGCCAATCCCATCAAAAAATAGCCATACAATTTGGCACACAAATATAAGCCCATAGTCCAGAAAGAGATAGAATCAATGCTAGCTATTGGCATCATATATCCTATCAATAAATCAAAGTGGGAAATTATGATGGTCATGTAACCTAAAAAGAACAATCTCTAGAAACTTAGAATATGTGTCAACATCTTAGGGTTGAAAAAACTTACAGATCATTAATGAAGTCATAGGACATGAATTTATTCTTTAACACAGATGGCTTCTCAAGATACAACCAAGTCCCTATTGCAAAAGAATATCAGGGGAAAACAACATTTGTTTGCAAATTCAGGTCATTTTCATATAAATTAATGTCATTTGGACTCAATAATTCCCCAGCAGTATTCTTTTGGATAGTGATCAAAGAATTTCAAGAATACATTTACAAAAAAATGGTTAAGTACTTTGATGAATGGATCATTTACATCATGTTGAAAGATCACATCCACTGGTTAAGAATGATGTTGAAAAGATACTCTACCCATAAACTAAGCTTATCATTCAAATAAATTCAAAGCTTACAAGGGCTCCCTTACTAAGAAAAAATCCCACAAAGAAAATACAGAAAAAATTAGACAACACCTTGCAAACCCTAGCAACTCTTGGTATGTTGTATGACCCTGAAATTTCACGTTCTTCAATATTTATGTGCATTTCCTTAAGCAAACCCATGTATATGTGCATGTCTCCACTGAAACTCACATGCACATGCACAAATATTGTACGGAAAAATATGTATGGCATGATCCTATTGTTGTGGCTCTAATCTGTTGAAACTCTTTATGGTTTCCCATGTTCTCTCTTATCCTTGACCTGTACTAATCTCTAGATGAAAGTCCTTCTCCACCTATCCATGATCTCCTTCAATCACAATCCTTCATGATCCAACCCTCTATATCAAAAAGTGTCTCCTCCTTCACCCTTTTTGTGCTTTTATAATATTGAGTTATTACCTAACCCTAATCTCCAAAGTGATTGATGGTTGAGATTAAATCTCACCTCACTTGAGACCAATGGCTAAGATTTAATACATTAATGCTAATAACTTTAGAATTTCATTACATAAACTCAACTAATTAATAAAATCATTGTCATGCCAGGGATAGAAGAAAAGTAACTCCACACTTGTTGTTCTTTGCATTAGCATGATAAGTTAATATATACAACAATAAATGACTTTCGGTCTTCCTTAACGGATGAATCTTATTATCACCTATGACTCTTCATATTTACATTATTGTTACAATAATGCAATCCCAAGGATTACGTGTCCAACATTCCCCCCTTAATATGAAGGGGTGTGTGTGTGTACAAGCATCATTTTGAACTTCTCAATTTTTTCTCTCCCAAGTGCTCAAGTGAATAGTCTTGGCCTCTACATGCTATCGAATCAGGTGATACGTTGGGTTGATGTGCTTAGTTTGATCATGGAATCTCGGATTCTTGGCCAACTTGATTGCATAAGTATTATCAACTAGAAGACGAATAGAATTCACTTGTTTCTCCTGCAAATATTCAAGAATTTTCCTAAGCCACACAATCTCCTTTATCGCTTCTATAGCTGCCACATATTATGCCTCTGTTGTGGAATCTATTGGAACTGACTGTTTGCATGATATCCATGAGATAGTTGTTGATCCAAGACTCATGTGATAGCTTGAAGTTGACACTCCACTTTCCTTATCCCCAACAAAGTCTGAATCAGAATATTCGATTAGGTTGAAGTCATATATCTTAGAGTACTTGAGTCCAAAATATCGAGTTCCTTTCAAGTATCTTAGAACTCTTTTTGCAACAGACCAATGTCCTTCACAAGGCTTTTGCATGAACCTGGAAAGAATCCCAACAACAAATTAAATGTTTGGTATGGTGGTAGTAACATAGATAAGACTTCCCACGAGTTGTCTATACTTGGTTGTGTCCTCAAATTCATTCGCTTCTTTTGATGTGAATTTCAAATTCTATTCCATTGGAGTAGAAACTAGATTGCACACAGCCATGCCAAACTTGTTCAACAGTTCCCCAATGTACTTCTAGGAGAT
The DNA here is from genome assembly GCA_032191745.1 of Picea mariana. Taxonomy (NCBI): domain Eukaryota; kingdom Viridiplantae; phylum Streptophyta; class Pinopsida; order Pinales; family Pinaceae; genus Picea; species Picea mariana. Next base: position 13,710 of record JASDQU010375116.1, on the reverse strand, counting down.
GAATATGTACCTTGGATTTTGAATCACTTCAATGCCCAAATAGTAGTGAATATGTCCCAAATCTGTCATCTCAAAGCCTTTATTCAAATCTTTCTTTATGGATGCAATGTATCTCTCATTGTTCCTTGTTATCAACACATCATCTACATATATGACAAGATATACAATATTTTTTCCAACTTTATTGACAAGTAAAGTTAGGATGGTAGCCCATTTTGTTGTGGGGGGGAAAGTATCCTCATAATCAACACCTTCTTTCTGTGCAAATCCTTTTTCCACGAGCCTTGCTTTGTGCTTGTCAAGTGAGACATTTGATATGTACTTGTTCTTGAATACCCACTTGCATTCGATTAGTTTCATTCCAAATGGAGGATCCACCAACTTGCATGTCTCATTCTTGATGAGAGCATCATATTCATTTTGCATGGCTTCTTTCCATTCATCATGAGAAGTAGCTTATTTAAAGGAAGTTTATTCAAGGTTAGTAAATCAATTCAACTCGCAATCATATGAAAAATCCATTTCATATACATCACCTAAGTTTGAATTATCTACATCACCTCCATCTTGTTTTGAGTACATTTTGGTTCATGTATTTCCGACCTCATCAGGATGAACACTTTCAAGTGTTTTTGTGAGCCATTTTGGTGGACCTTTCTGAGATGGTCCAGGTTGATCTGTTGATTGAGATGGTGTTGAGTTCTCATCAAGCCTCATATTTTCAATCCTCTTAGTCACATCATCCAAATGAAATTCAAGTTTTGATGAAGTGACAGGAACTTCTTCCTGAGAAGAAGATAGTTATTTAAAAGGAGATTCTAGACATTGACCCAAGATAGGGATCCCCCCTTCAAGATGTGAAATATCGTCATCAAATTCATGATATGTCTTTACATGAGTGAATCTCTCTAGATGATCAAGTTGCCTCTCAACAATTTCTCCTTTCTTGGAGGATTCAAGAAAGATCGCATCTCTAGAAAGGATGAACCTTTTGTTTCTCATCGTAAAGATGATACCCCTTGGTGGTATTTGAGTACCCTAAGAAGATTTAATTTTGACTCCTTGCATCAAGCTTTCTTCTTTTCTCATTAGGAATCAAGGCATAGTAAGTGGAACCAAATACCTTGAGATGCCTCACCAAAGGAATTTGCCCATATCACATTTCATAAGGACTCTTGTTTTTAAGAGCATGAGGTGGACACCCATTTTTGACATCAACTACACATAGAAATGCATCAACCCAAACCATAAACTTAACATTCTTGAAAAACATCATGGAACGAACCATATTTAGGAGTGTCTTGTTCATCTGTTCATCTACATCGTTTTGTTACGGATTGTATGGAACTGTGGTTTGATGTTTGATCCCATGTTGGCAAAGGTAGATTTCAAATTCATTAGATGTATATTCTCTTCCATTATCAATGTGAAGAGAGTGAATACAAGACTGAGCTTCATTTTGAATCCATACATAAAAAAAAAAAATTAAAAGTTTCAAAAGCTTTAGATCTATCTTTCAGCAACTACACCCAACACATCCTGGTGTAATCATCAATAAAAGTCATGACATATTTGTTTCCATTTGTAAAAGGAACATGCATAGGGCCACACAAATCAGAATGAATCAGTTCAAGTTTTCTACATGCTCTGGAAGTAGAATCATGAAAGGGTTTTTTGTTGTGTTTTCCAAGGATACAAGCATCATATTGCTTCAATTTTCTAGGAATAGTAGGCAAACCAGAAACACCATTCTTTCTCAACAAACGAAGACTGTCATAATTAATATGGCCAAATATAACATGCCAAAAAAGACTAGATGGAATTATACCTAAGTCATGATGAGAGAGGTATGCAACAATCTATGCATGGGTAGTTGTCCATTTCAGATTTAACAGTCTTACATCTTCCATTCTGGTCATAACAAGCATGTTATCAGAATCCTTTCGTATTTCAACTTTTCCAAAACACATATGAACAAAGTGACCTTGTTCTCTGATGTGCACCATGGACAATAAGATCCTTTGTATCTCAGGAAGATAGAGCACATTATGCAGAAGAAAATCCGGGAGTCCGAGAAACTTAAGCATGATCGTGCCCATTCTCGGAGGTTTTAGACTTGATCTATCTTCAAAGTACACTACACCATCTACATTGTCATCAAAATATTTGAAGAAATCTCTTCGAAATATCATGTGAGAGGTCACGCCTATGTCAAGAAGACATGCATCTCACCAAGAATCAAGTGAAGTATTAAATAGGTCTTCATTTACTCCTATATTGCAATAGGAAATAGCATAGTGAACATGTGCTTTACCTTTTGTTAGGTCTTTATCTTTGTCTTTTGTTTGATCTTGCTTGTCATTGATCTTCATTGTGCATACTTTGCTTCATGTCCATTCCTTCTATAGTGGACATAGTGAAGGTCAAGTCTCTCATGGGGATTATGCCAAACCCCCCTACCTCTGAGTTTCTTCTTGTTTCATCTTCTCTTATTTCCTCCATGTTGTCCATCAAATGAACTACTTCCAAAACCCATGTTTCCAAATGGATAAGGTGTCAAAGCCAAGAGCGATGCTCTTCACAACTCCATGGTTTTAATGCACATGGGGTGTTGAGGGATATCAACCAAGTAGCGTATCTCTCCTCCTTGAATTAGGGTTCAGCTCTTTTCTACTCAACTTTGAGACAATTAGACTAGGTTTTGTTCAACAGTTTATTGCATTATCCAATCATTTTTTAAGGAGGATCAATTTATTACTAACGGTCAAAATAATCATCGAAACGACCGGCCTATCTACACATACCATCCTCCTCCCCTTGATGATATCTTTAGATCCATCCTATCATGATATGACAAGGAATATATATTGACCTCTTGACAAAGCCTATAGCTTGGGAGAGAATATAAAAGTTACATGCTTATTTATTCCACGAGACTTAAGAAGCACTCTACAATCTCACTTAGAGAATTAGCAAATGAGAAAAAACATTATTTTGTGGACACCCAATAACAACAAATGATAGTTTTAGATCCAATGTAGTTTATTGGAGCGAAAATGGACCTCATGGGGATTACAAATCCATTCCCCAATAAAATCGAACGAACGGATTGAATGGAGGTAATAGGAATGTTTACCAGACATTCAGGTTTGTGTATGAGTGGTTGCACGAGGTTCTAGTCATGGTTCTAGTCACATAAGGATATCGTGGAGGGAATGGGTGTGAGGGATTCACTGGTCGTGAGGAATTTTATGGATAGAATCATGAGAGATATCACCCAGGGGTGAGGGGAGCAAATGGTGAACAGTTACACGAATTCATATTTTTCATATTGGAGTTTTTCATAATCCATATCATATAACGTTGGCAAATGGTTAGAATCACTGGAAGAGAGAGGAAATGAAGACTGGAAAGGGAATTTTTTAGAATTCCAGAGGGCAGATGAGAAAACAGGGAGGTGTTTCTTTAAGCTGGAGGATAGAAAATGTTATAGAAACAAAATGGAGTTAGCCAACTATGATACCATTATCAGGCCAGAGATGGTAGAAAAGTAACTCCACACTTGATGTTATTTGCATTAGCATGATAGGTTAATAAATACAACAATAAACAACTTCCGGTCTTCCTTAACTAATGAATCTTCCTATCACCTATGAATATTCATATTTACACTATTGTTACAATAGTGCAATCCTAAGGATTGCATGTCCAACAAGCACTTTACTTTAATAATTTTTTTAATTAAAGTAAAGTATCAAGGTAGAAGGATTTGGACAACTTCCACACATCTAGACACTTAGACATGTGTAGAAGTACCTATCTGATGCTACAAACATCAACACTTCCTCTTAGCGAGGAAGGTATTAAGCACCACTCCAAGTTTGTCCCTGAAGAACACAAACTTCCCTATAATGAGGGGTTTGTTCAAAATATATGTAACTTACTCATATGTGCAAACATACTGAAGCTTGAATACTCCCTTTTGGATCATTTCTCAGATGAAATGATATATGATCTCAATATGATTGGACCTATCATGGAATATTGGATTATCAGAGAGTTTGAGACAACTTTGATTATCATTGTTATGGGATTAATCAGTAAATGCAGACATGAATAGATCTCCCTAGATCCACCTAGATCTAGAACAAAACATAATAGAATAGGATGCTTTCCCTAAGCTCTAACTATTGAATTCACTATCTAACAAGAGATATGCAACATACCATTTAAATATCTCTCCCTCCTGCCATCGTCATCCTAGCTTCGCTCCAGTGCTCCTATGATATTGAATCTGCAAGGGAACACAAGCCAACCAAAGTGAACGAAATACAATGAACTCAATGAGAACCTATGTATGTGATCAAGGAATCATACAATAAAACAAAGCAAGTTTTATGGGAAAGAAACATATCACTGCATTATATTAAAATGAAAGTGGATATTACAACCAAAGCCTTGATGTCGAAAGGTCTCATTTCGATAGCCCTTTTCTCCAACACACACACTTGATCCAAACTTGAATGAATAAGATCCACAATGACTTGATGAACTAAAATGAAGCTCTCAAGTATGAGCTGAAGTAGAATTCCTCATCTAATTCTTAGCCTATTCAACATTAATCTTGCTTGAATCAACCTTATCCTTTTCCATGAGAAATCCCTCTTTATATAGGGGAAAGAGAAATGATTGAAGAGATTAGGATGATCCCACCAAATCATAGAAGCGAGTAAGATCCAAACAATTCATACACCACCTCATCTTCTAGAAGATCCCCTTCTAGAACTTTCGTGAAACTTGACCTTTTCTTAGTCTTTTGACACCGTCACACCCTAGCTATAGAGAAAACTGCGGAGACGTCGCAGGCCAGCTTCAGGGTAGGGGGAGAAAATCAGACATCGTCGCACCCTGTGTATAGTGCTACCTGCGACGACCTTTCTTCATAAGGTTTTTTAAGAAGAGAAAGCCAATCACTTCCCTCATGGAAAAAGACTCTTTTTTGGGAACATGAACACATGTTTTTCAATGGATCACTGGGGTGACCAAAATAATGTGTAACACTCATGGTATATCATTGTAGGCTCCAACTCCTAATCAAATAATCCTATAACTAATTTGCAAAGCCAAATGACTTCACAGCTAGCCATACTCACTTCCCTATACTCTACCTCTACTGAACTGAGTGTTATGTGTCGGACAGTTGGCTTAGATTGATGGAAAGTTGGTATAATTTTTTGGTTGTCATCAATTTCAACCATTGGAGAGAGATATTTTAGATTGATGTCAACGATTAGTGATTGATGTCAACCCTTGGAGAAAGTCTGGTAGCGAAAAGGTTTGAGTAATGGACCCAAGGTTGTTTCATGTATAATGGTTTGAGTTTTAATGTATTTTAAGGTAAGACTATTTTAGATGGATGGTACATTTCATTCCATTTCCGGTGGTATGTGAAACGTCACATAACTCCTCACGGTTAGAGAGTTATGGCCATGTGAAGTTGGAGAACCCTCATGAGTCATCTAGAAGCCCCAAAAGGTCAAAGTAGTCAAA
>JASDQU010375115.1:93241-104717 GCA_032191745.1 Picea mariana | reverse complement strand
CGGTGGAATGAACCCAAATAACATAACCGTCGCCATAATAGCCCAACGCATTTGAACGAGCAGCGAAAGGACTCCTGCGTTAATGCCCTTCATATCAGAATTTATTCCATTAAATACCGGGTGGGGTGACTGGCCTTTGCACACGCCTAGCATGCGTGTCCATACCACGGCGCCCAGTACCCTCAACCTCCATTTGCCACGATGTCCCTGGTGACACCCCATCCGGGGAATTAATCATGCAGTTTTTAACCTTTTCTTAATTTAGCTTTTCTCTTGATTCCCTTTTAGTAATTTGTCTTATTTTTTTCTTTTTCTTTTTTTATAATTTCTTGGTTATTTTATTATCTTTTTATTTATTATTATTATTATTATTATCATTCTTTTTATTTTAATTTATTATTATATTTTATTATTTTAAGTCTATTTATTTATTATTTAATACTTAAATTGAAAGTACGGGGCATTACATACTTCTCCCCTTCAAGGAACTTCATCTCAAAGTTAACTTCAATTATGTTACGTATAGTTTTTTTTTATTTTCTCCCTATATATTCCACAACACCCTCTATTCCAGCTAGTATAAGGGCCACCCAAGTGACCACAACAAGCATCGAAATTCCACATCACAACATTGGGGAAGTGTGAGTACTCTCTAGTTTTTCTTCCTAAATTTTGAAACCAGGCTTAAAGCATATTTGAGACCTCATCTTCCCAAGCAGACATCTAGTATGGTACTCACATACCCTAAGCATATCAAAAGGATAACCTAAACATTTTCCACAACTCCTACTATGTACCTATTAAAGTCCAATCCCACAACATCACCAACAAGTACTACTCTAGCCCTTCTCCTCGACTTTAGCATCACAACTTCAATATCATGCCTTCTCAATATGGTCCCATTTTCAATCAAGAATTATACAAGGCAAAAGAACCACTAGCATAGGTTTGTTGATTGAGTCTATTCCCAACCTATAAGGTGTTACTTTTTATATATTCTCCCTCATAGGTATTGGCTCCCACGAGATCATCAAATAAGCATACCCTCTTGGCCCACTAGTAGATTTCTTGTCAATCACCACTTCACAACATGAAACCAATACATTAGTTATAGTCATAACATTGTCATTGTATAGTAATAATAATAATCAACATGCTAAATCCTGCATTTCATCGTGAGAATACAACCTCATTGTCATCACTACATGCTCAGGCATGTCATCACATCATGAGATAATATCATAAGAAATATACCCTCAACATTTATTTATCAAGGATATAAAATTGCATCAACATAATAAATGGAACCACATGTTAACATAACATCATGAATATGATAATCATCTCAACACATATCACATGCAAAGTAATAAAACATCATGAGTGTTCTTATCATGTTTCATTACCAAAATCAAATTCGCTAGCCTGCATAAATAAACAATGAATACCCATTTTTATATCTAATGCAAGAAATATCATCAAACAATCCATCTAGTACATGGATCTACTTGGTCAAGTTTGTTATCCCAAGCTAACTCTACCAAGGACCATCAATACTATGAGTCTCATGTGATCATCCAGATACTAATCATTTTCTAGTTATCATATCCTCTTCTTTCAACAAGAAGGTTGATAGTTTACGGGATATGTTTAGTCACCCTATTAGTATGCTAAAGTTTTCATATATTTTTTTTTGTTTGGAAGAAAACACAAGAAACTCGTCGAGTACTTCCCCATATTTTGTGAATGGTAAATGGGGTTAATCATCGGCCCTGATTACGGGGCCTCATCCTAAGGGAATCAAGAGAGTTGAACCCATGACCAGCAAAAAACAACACGCATGAAAGCTCATGTCTCACTCTAGACCAATTGAGCTAACCCTCAGGGCTATGCAAAAGTTTTCATATATTTTCCTTTTCTGAATGCATTGTTGACTTTCACATAAACCCCATCATCTAGAGCCACAATCTCTAGCAATGTAATCTTTCCCATATAGTAAAATTTAGTAAATTTCAACACTAAGCTATTATTGGTCATACTAGCATGCCTTAAATCATTGATATTTAAATTCTCGGTTGTGTATATATTTTGATCATTACCCAAGGATCTTACATCATTTTACATCTCTATCTTATTCATTCAAGGAGTGCTACATCCAATAGCATGTAAAGGCTAGGTCATCACTATTTATGCTTTTATCATGCTTAATCCACTTTCACAAAGTAATGGTTAAGCACTAGCTATCTATATTTCACAAGTAATTATCATTGTTCACACTTATAAAGATTAGCTCTCCCAATCCAAATACACAACCAAACATTGGAATATAAGCTTCTAACTCTTCATGCTATGTTTTTTTTTTTCTCATAAATCATTAAGACTCAACCTCTATAATCTATTTACATTGCCTTTGAAGGTCTATAATTCGAGAAGTAGACAATTGTTATACTTTGAACAGTTAAACATTTAAACCTTTTTCCCAATCTATTTCTTGGCACTTCTCACCAATTACGAGAGTTCATAACTTCTTATCTTAACACTTTTAAAGCATATATGTCATCACTATGAACCTTACCAATCATCCTTAGATGTCATTCTTGTTTCCCAATCCACTCATAAATATCCTTAAGAGAGATTTCCTCTTGGGGAAAACACCCTTACATAAATTTTCCTTAGGTTTTATTATGTTTTCATAGTTCCCTTAGCACTTCAATGCTATCCATTAGAAATATTCTTCAAGGGAGTCATGTAATCTTTAATTAATTGCTCCAATATTAACAATTCCATATTGTTGTAATTCAAATTGGGTGCCTTGCTTAATTATCACTATTTTTTTATTTTTTGTTTTATTGACTAGGAGAATATTTCCTTTATGCTAAGGTATTTTACCCCTTTTTGCTTGTAGAATTGTCATAATTTCTTCATTGTCTTCTCCATTCCCATCCTGTAGGAACTCATGGGTTTATTACCTCTTAATCTAATGTCATTGTACCTTTTAAAATTCCTTAAAATGACCTGCATCATTCTCAGAATCATCTAACACCATTGGTTAATTGACACCATTTTCTTCCTGATGGGCATCATCCTCATTTAGACCTATAGTGATACTTATCATCTTTCCTATAGGGAACAATTATGTGATTCAACAACAATTTTGGCAAAGGATTATTCATTCACAAGATGCCTTAAGAGAATAAAGTTGCTTCCTCATGACAGTATGAAATCTTCCATCATGTTTAGGGATTAACCCATTCTTACCCTCTTCAAAAGGTAATTTCCTCGGAGAAAAGTTGACCAAATAACCATGATATATGTGTTGGCCTTTATCTACTCATTGGGGGGTTAAAGACCCGGGGTTCATTAATATTTTACCAAAAAAAACACATTGGCATCGATACATTCAATCTTTAGTCTAGGACCAAAGAAGGTGTCACCTAAGATGCCATGAGAATCGCATAGACCATTAGTTGTGTATAGGGTGTGAAGGGAAAATAAAAATAAGAAACCTCCATAGATAACCCATTCATTCATTCATTCATAAATTATTGACACGTTATTATACAAGAGAACATAAATAAACATATATCCAAACCATAACACATGAAATGCAAAGAGATAGGTATTTAGATTCCATTCATTCAGTTCAACATCGCTCAAATACAATTTCATGCACAGAGGTTGAAGCCTTCTCGGAATGCATCAAAAGGCAATCAGAACAAAGACATGTCATGTGCTAAGATCTCTTTCTTCTCATTCATACCCATATACTATCTCTGGACTACATACTTATGTGAAAACTGTTACAAGACTAAACTTAGAACTCTCACTCTATTCCATCTTACTTTCTCTTACAATAATGAAATCTCTTCTTACACAAAGTTATCCATCGTTTAAATATATGTATGCATCCCCCTATATATTTCATGGAGTGTGCAATCATAACTACTTGCCAACTCATCCATAACCTCAACTATGATTAGTCATGTTGTTACCCAATGAGTTACAAATATTCTTGAAGATGTGGTTCCTTTAATTTCTCATGCATGATACAAAATGGGTTGGCATGCACAATGCCAAATCAGGTTGGCATGTGCAATACAAAATGGGTTGGTGCATGTAATTAATCCTTTCTTGGTGAAAACTATGAAATCTGGCATCACTTTGTGCATATGTTTTAGCACGTGCGCATTACTGACTTATGGAATATGCACGATCTTCAAACATCAGATGTCAATATTCCCCCAACACTATTATTTGGCTCATCCTCAAGCCAATGGTGTTGATTATGGCATGACAGAGGAGGTTGATGAAATTGGTATCATTAGATCCTAGATGAATGCCTTGAAGTGACTATTGTTGAGGAAAAGGTATGGGAAACCTTACTCAAGAATTTTCAGATCTTGTCAAGCTAAGACAAGCTAGTTAGGAATGTCACTCAGGGTTTATAACCTCAAAAACAATCGCTTAATCCACAAGTATTAATTACAAAGGACCAAGGTTGGTTTTTATGTGTTGTGTATATCAATGCAAAGAAGTAAACTTAAACAAAGTTACATGAATGTGTACACAAATTATACAAATATATATATGGAGATAAAAGCAAAAGAATGAACCACATCATTATAACACATGTGTGAGAATGAAACAATAATCTTATTTTTCATTTATTTCATTCTGAGATACAAAATTGAGTTCTCTCTACAAACCCCTGCGAGGGTAGGGACCAAAATCAAATTTAGAAGCCTTCGTTGGGCACCATACAAAAAGACTTTGACAATCAAGAAGAAAATTGAAGCTAAAGATCAGGATCAACTTGCCACAAAATGTTGTCACTTGACTCTGCAAGATATTCTTTATCAGTCATGAAACTCAATTCATGCACAAACAAAAATACACAGATTGTCAAAGATAAAGCATACACCTTTAAAACAAGCTGCTGAAATATGTGATTTGGTTTTTGAATCCTGTTGTCATCAAGAGGATTAATCTTTCTATTAAACTCATAATGAATGAAATTTTAAAGTATCTCACTAGTATAGATCAAACCTTATGGTTGTCTTTCTCCTTCTCTTCTCCCTTGTCACTTCATCTCATTGAGATTTTATTCATCCTCAATAAGTTAGGCTAGTTCAACTACCTTTTTTTAGTTAAGTCAAATTAACTTAACTAATTAGTTTGGGACAAATAAATAATAATAATAATATATAAATAAGGGTTGTAAATAATGACTAAATAGGTGGGATCCCTTGTAACTCCCAATAATTTTTTTTAATAACCATCAAATGTGAAATATAAAAATCAATCATAAGATTTTAGATATATCCTCCTTATAACTCCCATATCCAAAGTCATGATCAAATATTTTAAATATCAGTAAAACATAATCTGATCATATCCAAAAAAAAATACTATATCCATAATGTCCCAAAAAAATGCCTAAATATATACTTGTTGTTCAAAACTTTGTCCAAGTAAAAATATTGTCTTGAACATATGAAACAACAATAATCATCATCAAAATCCATATTTACTATGAGAGGCATTAGGCCTCTTCTCACAGTTGTCCCCTTTTGATTTTTCTGTAGCAGTCTTTGATTGGTTAGAGCCTTGAGGTTGAACTGCACTAATAACATGAGAACAATCATCCTTAAGATGAAGGTGAGAAGACACGGTGTTATCACTGAAATTTCGTCTGCAAATGGTTACAAGAATCCAGCATCTTCAATCAGCTATGAGTCCACCCATGGACCAAAATTATCAAAAAAAAACATGTCCAAAAGGTCCAAAAATATACAACCATTTATAAAATCAAGATGCACTATGACTACACAGGCCGCGTGTGCACATGCGCCATCCAGAAACGTAGAAAAACCACACATGCGCATGATGCACGATTGTGGTCGCTAAAGGCCGCACACACCTGAGAACGGTGCATTTATGAGATTGGTCGGCCTCCCACCCACTTCTAGTTCAGCTTCCAAGTTGATTTGACATCCAAATCTCGGCTGGATCTGGCTGGGTGGCTGGTCAAAGACCTAAAGGTGCCCCAAATAGCCCCTTTTAACACTAAAAGCTGGTTGCACAATACCTCAAAGTGGTGCTATAAAACAAGGCCATGGGTGCACTACATTTTCAAGGAATTCATTTGCAAGGTTATGTTGTTGCTATTCTCTTGGGGAATCCTCTTTTCTCATCAAAAGCATACTAGCACCATTCCATTTGGGCAATCCACATCACCTTTTGAGTGGGTTAGTTTGGTATTCTTTCACCATTTCTTTCAAGTTTCAAAGTTGTAAGAAGAGCTCAATTGTGGGAGTCCAAGAGCCCTCCCTTGGAGGAAGAAGGGCCCAAAGTCCTCTTTCTTATCAGTGTTTTCTTTTTACTAATACAATCCTTTTCATTGGTGACATGAATCTTGTTTGTTTCTTGTTCTTATGTCCTTATGCTCAATAGTTTAGTTGTTCTTTCATTTCTTAGTTTAATTCTTAGTTTAGTATTTTATGTCTCTTTTTCTAACCCTTTATTTCACTGTTGTCTTGCTTAGAGGACCCAACTAAGCTTGTAAGCACCTCTATTTTTCTCATTCAGGTGACAAAAGAGGCACAACAGATTGGTGACTCCACTGGGGAAAGGTATCAATTTCCTACCCCATTTGAGTTATTTTAGCTCTTCTTTCTGTTAATTTAACTTGCAGGTACCATAACCGGCCCAAGCCGACCTGCAAAACACCCAATTCAAAGCTGAATTGAGAGAATTCCATCTGAAATTTTCTTCACGGCCGTGTGACAGGTGTGCACGAGTTTATTGGCCCACAGTCGTGCATCATGCGCACGTGCGCCAAAATTACTGTGTTATTCAGCGACCTCTACGCACCTGCACCCAAAAGTCTTTTTCAGTTTGCGCATTCGCGCTCAGTGCGCCTTTGTCTACTCTAATACCCACGCACCTGTGTAAAAAAATACACATTGTAAGCCTTTTTGTGATTTGTGGAAGGCCCCTAGCCTTCTTAAAAATGATTCCATGCATGTTGTAATCTACACCACACTTAGTTCCCTCTTCATATAAAGGGATTAGTCAAAACACATAGGCACTTAGGGGGTTTTAAATCATTATTTCCTCTTTTGCTTTCATTTTTTCACATGGATGGCTTGCTTTGACTAAGAGTATAAGTTGGAATCATTTGTAATCGCATAAAACTTGCATTGGGACCAGAAATCGGATAACAATCGCTTAGTACGCTCTTCTCTCGCGCTTCAAAGTGATCTTGAGAATCAAAAAAAGGTTGTAGGACAATTTCATCTCTCTTAAAAAGACTAAAACCTTTAGGAGAGGACAACAGCCCCCTCAGGACTCCTCTTAGTTTATTTTTCAAACACATCTCAAGATTGTAACGGGCCCATACATGCCCACATGCTACAAAGATAGGATAGTGTTGAAATTTACTTTTTTAGATTAAATCACTAGGGAAGTTTAAAGGTTTTGTAACAGGCTCATACATGCCCACATGATCACAATCTAGGATAGTTTCAAAGATTTCTTAGATTAGATCACATTAGGGAGTTAAAGGAATAGTAACAGACCCACATGTCCACTTGCTAGCTTCCTAGGGACTTTTGAATTCCGCAAGGTTGTACCAAAGACATTTAGTTAATTAGGTAATCAAAGACTTGTAAGGACCAAGCGAAGTCCACATGCAGCAAGGCGACACCTAATTTATTAAGAATTGGCACACTTTCACTCATTCACACACAAAATTCACTTATCACTCACATAGTTTTTCATCTCGAAATGTGGAGGTTGAAGTAAGTTTTCTCCAAAGGGATTCTGAAACACCCCACCCTTTTCTTGACAAAACAATCCACTCCCACTTAATTTCAACGAGATTGGATCACACCCCCAATCTCTCAAACAACCACATCTAAATTTTTTCTAAAAACTCACTAAGTTTTCTTCCACAGGAGGTGCCAAAAGAAATCTTTTAGTCTAGGTAGAATTTTGGGGATAGGCATCCAAATAACTCCCCATTATCTAGTTCTCACATTTTCAAAACAATAGAAGTTGTCAAATAGGGAACTTTAAATGCTCCAATTCAAGTGTTCCTAACACCATAAGGCAGGGAGATACCCGTGAAGGGTTGAAGGCCGAGGTCCAGTTGTTCTGTGCATCCCTCCTTGAGGCACCCACCTCTTGGACGGGATCCATCCCATGACCCATTTCTTAGGCCGAAAATCTAAATGTTGCACTTTGACCAAGGTACCTAGTGACCAAATTTTAGGACATCTACCCAGGTGGCAATTGTGGGCTGCAATTGCACCTTGATCAGATTTTGTGTGGCTATTGGGAAATATCGTTAGTTCTTTCGGGATATGCCCCCTCTACCCCTCATTATAACTGATTGCTTCATCCTTCACTAGTTTCTCTTCCGGTGGCTTTAGACCCCACTGTCGAGTGTTATTGGAAGGTTCAGTGCTATTTTGAGAGGAAGGATGTTACGTCTTTTAGGACACAAGCATTTTTTTTTTTTGTTCCCCCATGCAGATAAAATCCACTTATCCACATATATGCTTCTTTATCAAAACACTTTATGTATGATGCACTTATGATTACATTTGATTTAGACATATATATTGTGTAAAGTTCAAGAATTGCAACAAAGGCTCTTGTTTATTTATTACTCTCACCACCATTCGCACACATCCACTCAGCTAGTCATACATCATAGGGGACCCACAAAACCCCCGCCGTTCCAGACGCTTGCTAAAATCTCCCTCCTATTCTAGGGGGAGTTCCTAGTCTTGCCAACTCATCGGCTCCACCTTCTCACACTTCTGTGAGCACCACTGTCTTAGGATCATCTTTGCTTGGTTCCACCTTACTTGGGTCCAACTCCCAATGTCCACTGTCCACTCGCTCTCCTTTACACAGAAGCAGGGGGCCTACTTCCTCCGAAGGGGGAATTACAAACCCACCTAGTCCCCCCCAAGGGTCAGGTTCACAAACCACTCACACCATGGCTAGAATTAATCTTCCACCACCACTCCAGATTCCATACTTGCCCTCTCTCAACATACTAGATCTAAGAAAACTCACAAATGATCCTATATTGCATGACCCCACATGGCCTGCAATGCCTACCAAATTACCTTCAGATATCCCCAAGTTTGAATGAAAGGTAGGAGATGACCCTGCCAACCATGTCATGACTTTCCACTTATGGTGCTCTTCCAACAACATTATGGATGATTCCATCCAATTATGATTATTTCAATGCACACTCACTGGTCCATCAGCCAAATGGTATGTAGACGAAAAATCAGGGTCCCATGCAACTTTCGAGTCCTTGGCCAAAGCCTTTTTGACCTTCTTCCAATTTCCAATTTTCCATGACAATGGTCTTGAACTTCTCTCCAAATTTAAACAAACCTCAGCCACACATATCGTTGATCACATTCACGAGTGGTGTCGGCGATGTAGTTTGTGCAAAGCAGAAACCACCAAACAACAATGTCTTGATTGGTTTCTCAGATCACTTGTCTCTCTCCTTGGTAAAGATGTAGCTTCCACCTTCCCTCAATCAGAAGAAGAATCCATCAGTAAGGCTCAACTATACGACCTCATCTATTCACAATCAGGGTACTTGTACACAGTACTTCCTGATCTCCCAAAACCCGTGACATTTGGCCAAGATAAACCCGGGATGTCTCACTCAATAGACAGATTGATTGGTAACACCATGCACCACAATCCACAAACCCAACAATCACCAATGTATGGCACACCTCAATATCTACTGGCATATGGAGGAACCCCTTATTACCCTCCACCCCCTTATCAATAACCATACCCTGTTGCCCTTCCTCCAACCATCAGTGGGCCACTGCCAACACCCACAATACGCCCACCTATCCAAACAAGTTCTGGTACTCCCTCTCCCTCATCTTATACTCTAAGTACTAGCGAAAGCACCATGCCTTCCTATGTACCTTATGGATCATTACCACAAAATAATCTGTACTTTCCATTTCTTGGTCCTCCACAGCCCATGGCTCCACCACAAGGACACCCTCACGCTGGGGTTAATTTTGTTCAAACCTCTCCCATTCAGCAATATCAAAATTTCAAACAGCTGAATACGGAAAATCCAACCCATCAGTCGAATAATGCCAAAAATAAAGGAAAAAACCAGAACAATAACAACCCAGGCCAAGGCGAAAATCACCCTCAACAGAACTAGCCTACTGGGGGCAACCAGAACCAAGGGACACAAAACCCCCAAGGGGGCAACAACAACAGGAGTCAAGGGAAAAGTAACAATAACCTTTGAACCAACTTCCCCTATGCCCTTTGTGGTGAGTTCGGTCATTATACTCATCATTGCCCCCAAATCGTTGATTTTAAATAGATGAAAGACTCAGTAAATGGACCACATCCCCCAACACAGCCTTCCCCTCAACAGGCCCCACAACAATACGTACAACAACCACCCCCAGTTGTGCTGCAGAACCCCATTCCACACCAGGGAGTGATGAACACCCAACAGGACATGCAGCCTACCCCACCACAGTTGGGACAATATCTCAACCCAAACAATCCTACAGATCATACTATCCTCCTCACTAGTGAGGAAGAAGTCCTTCTACAGACACGTAGTTGTCAATACAGTGCACCCGTTGAGTCTCCTCCCACTCCCCCAAAAACAATCCCAGCACCAACAGGACCCCCATTGATGATTCCTCACCCTAACACAGAAACACCTCTTTGCATCCCTCGCATCCCATTGCGTAGGAATGTCCACAATCTGCAAGCTAGGGTGGCTCATAATTACAGTTTGGTTGATGACTGAGCACAATCCCCAGCTGCAATGTCAGTATTAGAATTACTTCAAACTTGTCCCACTCAGTGGAAATCACTACTTTCTGCCTTGGGGGCAGTCGACCCTACAGATACTCAACTCATCACATTTGATCTCGACAGTGGAGAACCTTGTCTCCCCGCTCTCATCGCTTTTCAAATCCCAGTGAAAATTTGGATAATTACAGTTCATCGGTGCATCATCAATGAAGGCACATCCACATGCATCATGTCCAAGTCTGTATGGAAGAAACTTGGTTCCCCTGAACTTATACCATCTTCCATTACCTTGAGAGCTTATGATGGACAACCATCTTCTCCTGAAGGGCTCTTCCAAAATGTTCATGTGGAACTCGGGGGAAAGACCATTCTCATTGACATTGAAGTTATCGATGCCCCACTCGATTACAATATCTTGTTCGGTCGTAGCTACATGTACGCTATGAAGGCAGTTGCCTCTTCCGTCTTTTGAACCATGATGTTCCCCCATAATGGGAAGATCATTACCATTGACCAAGTTTCACATTATGATCCTAACCCTTCTTCCAACATCAATAACATTCTCCCTTTCATCCATACTAATCCTAAGGTGTACCCATTCATCGAAATGGGGCCCAAAATTTTC
>JASDQU010375115.1:68540-93191 GCA_032191745.1 Picea mariana | reverse complement strand
ATCCTAACCCTTCTTCCAACATCAATAACATTCTCCCTTTCATCCATACTAATCCTAAGGTGTACCCATTCATCGAAATGGGGCCCAAAATTTTCAAAGACCCATTCTTGTTAGGAACTTACCATGGTGGTCCATCGCTCCTTCATCCTTCCAATCAGGTATGTGTCGTATCATCCAAAGGAACTAACATTGAGGATACCCTTCCTCCCAGGGAGGCTTCTCTCATATCTGACGTCCCACTAGTCGCAGAGCCCCTCTCTCATGAGCCTCCTACGAACTCGTCGACTCCACTAGTTCATGATTTCACCTCACCCCAAGGCCATATCCCAGTTTGGGAGACAGTTCCCCAAGCTATTACTCAAATCCCCTTCTTTTACCCTCCACCAGGCGTACAAGCTTTCCAAGTAGTCACAATGCTTACCCTCCCTAATATGGTGCTAGCAATCCCAGTTTGGTATTTACATCCACCAGAGATGGTTCCTCAACCATCCCTCCCTCCCCAAACCAAAGGAATCCCAATGCAGATTCCCATACTCACTCCCACCATACCGCCTACACCCCCACTCACTAANGGATACCCAACCAACAAATGCCCATCTCTACCCGAGTTACATAACCTAATTCAACTCAATCAAACACCATCATCGTTCGTCACTTTATCAAGTATTGTCGCTACCTCCCCTAACATAAGTAGCAAAGAGCTACGAACCAAATTTGCTTGCGCCATATGTTCAGAATATTGCCATTATACACACCATTGCCCAGCGCTACCTCAATTCTAATAGACATTAGTAGCAGTACGCCAAAGCTTCCAGCACTAACACAGTCCAGCTACATCATCCCCACCAAACATCACTGACATCCATTATGTCACAACTTCAGTCAATGAACGTATGAGATGCCCTTGCTCTCTATACGAATCCTTAGATCATTTCACATATCAATGTCCTGTGATCATTGAATACTGGCAATGCCAAGTGACACTGATTCAAACTCCTACACCCCCTATAGAATCGATGATTAACCTTACCCCATCACTAGAGATTCTTCATATTATTTCTCCTGAACCAGAAGCACTCCCTATTCCTCTGTGGTTCTTGGATGACTTATATGAGGATTTACCCCCAAATCCCCCCAATTCTCCCGTTCATTTCCCCACGGAAATTTTACACCCAACTACCACTAATAATCCTCAGTGTCTCGATATTTGGTTTATGTTGAGCAAACCATCGCAATCTCATTGCGCCATTCCCCCTGCTTCTTCATCACCAGAGGACACCCACACGGTGACAGTCACCGATACCACTCTTGTTGACCCCTTGTATTCCCAACAATTCTACTGTGATGAGGACATACTCGAGGAATTAACCACCCCCGACTACCCATGGGATGTGCTACACCATAGAGCATTCTTCCTTTCATATGAAGCCTTCACGCCTCCTAACCAACACCCCATATACACAGTCGAAACTAAGGATTGTATCCCATCAAGGCATATCGACTGGTTCAACAACCCAATCCCTACCCCAGATGCTTTTGAAGAAGTAAATATGGCCAACATTTCCCCCACCATCAAAATCAATATTTCCATCAAAAATGGAGTCGTCGAGGAAATCACCATTTGCGCCACATGCACTCCTCAAGAAATCACTGCCTATAAAGCCATCTTCCAAGAATGTTGGGATGTTTTTGCCTGATCATACACCAAGATGCCTGGCCTTGATCCCTCTATTGTCGAACATCACATAGATACCTGGCCTGATATCACACTGGTTCGCCAAAAACAACGACCGCTACACCCATCCAAAGCAGCGACTATCAAAGTCGATATTGACAAATTACGCACTATTGGGTTCATCTACCCCATTGCCTATACCTCATGGGTTTCCAACCCTGTACCCATTAAAAAAAAATAGGGCACTATCCGTGTATGCATAGACTTTCGTGATCTCAATCACGCCTGTCCCAATGACAACTTTCCAACGCCTTTCATCGATCAAATTATTGATGACTGCACAGGCCACGAGGCATTATCCTTCATGGACGGTTTCTCTGGATATAACCAAATCCAAATCCACCTAGCTGATCAATACAAAACCGCATTCACCACCCCTTGGGGTACTTTTGCATATCATGTCATGCCTTTTGGCCTAAACAACGCTGGTGCAACTTTCCAACAGGCTATGACATGCATTTTTCATGATCTGGCTCATATCATCCTCGCATACTTGGATGACCTCACAGCTCGATCCAAAAAATGCATTCAGCATCTTGATGATTTACGAATCATCTTCCAAAGGTGTCATTAGTACAACATCCGCTTAAAATCCCTTAAGTGAGTGTTTTGCGTCACTGTCGGGCGCCTCCTAGGTTTCATCATTTCCCAAAGTGGTATTATCGTGGATCCCCTCAAAGTCCAGGCCATCACAAAAATTCCACCCCCACGAAATTTACACCAACTCCAGAGCCTACAAGGAAAAGCTAACTTTTTAAGGCGATTTGTCCCAGACTATGCTACTCGAGCACACGATTTCCTTCACTTACTAAGCCACAACATCCCATTCCACTAGGATGAACATGCCCAAAAAGCATTCGACGATCTTAAAATGGCACTCTCCAACACCCCTTTAATTAGTTCGCCCGACTATAATCGTGACTATATCCTCTACATATCAATGTCAGCTGTCTCCGTAGCAGGATTTCTCATTCAAATAGGAGATGATGATCGTGAGCATGTCATTTACTAAATTATTAAAAACCTCTTAGGGCCACCTTTGAAGTACAATCACGAAGAGAAACTAGCCCTTGTTGTCATTCTCGCAGTCCAGAAACTATGCCATTACATTCTGCTTCGCACAAACAAAGTCATAGCAGATTCCAACCCCATGCAATACTTGCTCAGTCATTGGCAAATCAATGGAAAATTTTCCAGATGGGTCATTATCCTTCAGGAGTACGATCTTGAATTTTCAACACCCAAGAGCAAGAAATCTCTCGTCCTCGCCGAACTCGTCACAGCCTTCCCCTCTGATACTACCAATGCCCCCATCAACACCGACTTCCCCGATGAACATCTCTTTTACATCACTTCAGATGATCCTTGGTACAGTGACCTCCTCGTCTACCTCCGAACCCAAAAGTTCAGTAATCACCTCTCACGAGATGATCGTCATTGTATTCGCCATCAGTCCCCCCACTATCTCCTCATCAGAGATATCTTATATCGGCAAGGGGTCAACACCATACTCCGTCGATGCTTGACTATTGACGAGGTCGATAGAGTCTTGAATGACTGTCATAGCAGTGCATGCGAGGGCCATCTCTCGGGGATGTCCACCGCTCAAAAAATCATCTGCGCAGGTTACTTTTGGCCTACATTGTTTCACAATTGCATTCATGTCATGAAACAATGCGATAAATGTCAGATTTATGCCAATAAAGCATGAGCGCCACCTTCTCTTCTACACCCAGTCATTACTGCAGGCCCCTTTTGTAAATGGGGCATCGACTTCGTGACTTGCAACCCTCCATCCAGCAATGGACACAAATACATCATCATCACAGTCGATTACTTCACAAAGTGGGTTGAATCCATGCCTACCTTCAACAACATCGCTGACACCGCAGTGCGTTTTTTCTTTAATCATGTCATATCCCGCTTTGGAGTACCACTCCAACTCGTCTCTGATCACGGGAAACATTTCGAGAACAAGATTTTCGTCAAACTCTCATCCCGGTTAGGATTCTCCCACAATTTTGCCTCACCATATTACCCTCAGTCCAACGGACAGGTCGAAGTAGTTAACAAGGTCCTCAAGACCATATTACAGTGCACGGTTGACAAACATAAGACCAATTGGCATCATATGTTATTTTCCACGCTATGGGCTTACCGTACGACCGTGAAAACGGCCACTAGTTTCACACCATTTCATCTAGTCTACGGGGTCGAGGCCACTCTTCCATTTGAGTGAGAAATCCCCACCTTACGCACCGCAATTGAGCTATTACCCGACACTGCTCCAATGGAGCAGCGTTTGCTGAAATTAGAATCCCTGGATGAAGATCGTTGATCTTCATTACAGAACAATGAGGCAGCCAAAAAATGGTCAAAGGCCACCTTTGATCACCATGTCAACCTTCGCTCATTTCACAAAGGCGACCTCGTCCTTGCCTATGATATCGCTCACAATACCCTCGGTCATGGCAAATTTGAGTCACTGTGGCATGGCCCCTACATTATCCAACATTGCCTCACCAAAGGCACATACATCTTAGCTTCCCCTGAGGACCTCTCTCTCAAAGAACCCATCAACGGGTTATATTTAAAGAAATTTTACTCCTAAGCGTAGACATTCTACATTAGGTTATTTCTTTTATAGTGTTTTTAATCTTTCTTCCATACCTCACATCTAAATTATCATTTGTGTTATTGACAGATGCCTCCTCCATCGGTCTACCACATCGGTTACACCGACGGCGCCAGTCGTTGGACACAGAATCTTGCTTCGGTTGCTTGGGCCCTTTATTTCCCCTCACATGAACTGCTCCACTCCAGCGGCATATGTTTAGGTTCAGCAACCAACAGCCAAGCTGAGTACACTATTGTCATTGGTCTCCTCGTTGATGCTAACCATCATCGTATTCGTCACCTTAGCATCTTACTTGATTCCCAACTGGTTGTCCTCCAGCTCAACAATGTGTACCGCGTCTGCAATCCTTGTGTCTTTCGCAAATACCTGCAAGTTATACTTTTATCTCGACATTTTGATTTCATTATATTTACACATATTCCAAGACAATTTAATCAAATTACAGATAACTTGGCTAACATTGTACTAGATTGGCATATATCACATCAAAACACCTTTACACACACATAAACCATCAAAAGTCTGTCACAACATATAGATTAGACATCATACACAACATTAAACAATTCTCACACACATGTGAACATCACAAAGACCCCAAAATGTGTATCCATATATATATAAATGTCGGTCAAAAGTGCCATCAAAATGTTTACATACACATAGAATACATCGTATACAAAATCCGTAGGCTAGTGAACCACCTCAGTACAAAACGGGTGTTACCACACCACAATGGGCTCACCATCCTATATAATATACAAAAATATACACAGAGACACTCATGGTGCCTCTAGAGCACCACCACCTGGCCCTCCCTCAGGAGGTGGTGACCCACCCGTGATCGGTCCCTTCGGCCCTAGAGGTAACTGCCCAGTCATCACAGCACCTGTTATTGTTGCTCGTTGAACCATGGTCCGCCACATCAATGGAACCCCCACACATTTCTCTAGGACGCCCTCATCCTGGATGCAAGACCACATGCCCTCAGGCACACCCTGTAGCACCGCCTCCAAGCGGCGGCGAATATCCTCAAAATCTTCCCCGGCCTCGGCCGGTGGAGCATGTGATGGCCCTACACCAGGGTCGTCAAAACGGCGTATCCTAGCCATTCTCTCATCGCCATCTGGTCTTGCCTCAACATCCTCACGCCGTCATCTCTCTCCCACCCGTGGCTCTCCCCGCGAAGGCCTCACCGGCCCCTGACGAGCTGACGCTCTAACCAACTCGACCTTACGCCCGCGAGGTCCCACATCTGCACATACAAACAAACAGAGGATAGCATCAACATCCATCTATACATAATACATAGGTCATACTATCTCAATATCAAAATATCAAACAAAATCACAACATACCTCGGTGGTCGAACACCTCTCCTAGAGGTAACACCATATCCGGATCACCCTGGAAGTCCACCCCACAGTATGGATACTGCAATATGATCTGCGGCATCTGCCACCACACCTGTGCATCCTTGGCCATGAAAAAATGGCCACCCTCACCACCACCGTGGAGAATCAAAATCCTCTACCATCGCATCAGTCGTGGCTCTCGCGCACCAGGTGTGCCCAATAACACTCTAGGGCACAACATCGACACCCTCTCCAAAAACCAGGCAACCAAGATGGACCCAAAAGAAAAGTCCCCTGAGTCCGCAACTCGACACCTATCGAGCTTCCCTACCATCTTAGCATGCAACATCAAGCCCCAGGAAAAATTATCTCCTGCCAGCGCCCTCCCCATAATCCTCAACTGACCACCACTGATCTGCTGATTCACAAGGGACCCATATACCCTCACAATCATCGCTGCTACACAGCGATGAACTAAAGCATCCATAGTCCCGATACTCACCACGGAGCCCGACATAAAATCATCTCTTGAACAATACCTCCAACCTAAGGTATCCAACTGCTCGTCCCCAGGTAATACAGGCTCTTCCAGTAAGGGCGTTCCCCAAAAAGGGAGCCCAGTCATAAAATACACATCCTCCACCGCAGTGAAGGCTAGCTGCTCACCCCGCACCATAAAACAATGCAGATCCGGACTCCACATCCAGATCAAGAACTGTAGGAGGTACTCATGGGCCTGTATCAAGGGGCACTCAAAGAACTTCAGCAGCCCACAAGCTGCCAAAGTGGCACGCACCGCCGGCTCCTCAATAGCCACAGCCTCCCTAAGTTGTGACCAATCCCTCTCTCTCCAGTGAACCAGCATCATCCCAATGATCACTTGCAACCACATAATCCAGTTCTTGATGAGCCATCTCAAACATCAACACATTAAAATCTCCAAAAAAGATAAGTTTTGCACCCATCAGTCTTTCCCCCAAGGCGCGACTGTTTAAACCCACAGGCGCACACACATGCCGCCTATTCACCCCATAGGCGCACACACATGCGCTCCTATTCATCCCATAGGCGTGCATGTGTGCGTGCCTGTCGGCCATATAGAGGTGCCTTCATGCACCCATGTCATGTACACAGACGTGCATCATAGTGCACATGTCCACTACACAGTTGCACACCCATGCGCAGCTGTTTAGCTTACAACCATGCATACCATGTGCACCCATTTCCCTCCTTAAGGCGCACCCATGTGTGGATATCTGGATAACATGCGCACACCCATGAGTGCATATTTTCGGATCGCCCGTGTACTGGGGGTCCCACACCCACAAAACTCCCTATATGGCCCTCTGTACATGCCCTACCCACAAAAAGAAAACCTAATTCTATGCAGGATGATAAGACCACTAACCTGAAGCTCACTGGTCCTGAATCGGTTGCCTCATTCTCTCGGAATCTCCAAATCTCCTCTGAATATCTCTCGTCCAATCACTCTGATAGCAAGTACAAATGAGGTGGCAATGTGGGCCCTACAGTTATATATAGTCCTTTTTGCCCAACTTCCAGACCCCATTTCGGGAGCTTCGGGTGTCTGTTTTTCAATCCGTCTTCAACCATGGGAACAACACCCCGTCCTCTACATCAAGACAGTCCCTACACCATTTTTCATCCTTATCTCCCGGGGAACCATTTTTCCCATACCCCGTCCAAGTATGCATGCTCATGTTCAAAATTATCAAATAAATGCTTGTATGTTTGATTCTCTTCAGATATTGTTCATCTCGGGTATTTGGTTTTCATGTGTGCAGGTACTTGGTCATCATACACCAGTGCAACCCTTCAGGTATATAATCAACATTGGCATGTAACCATTCCCTCTGAATCTCAATTGCATCTCCAGTCACACCCTCTGAAATTTGCCTTTAGGGTCCCCATATCCGGCTCTGCAGTACCGCCACCTCCATTGCATTTTGGGTACTGTCACCCAGTAGCACTCTCCCCCACATGAGTTTTCCCATTCATAGACCCCTTGGCACTTTGACACTCATGTTATTTTCAACCCTTTACGGATGGGAGTCCCGATAGTCTTACATCATGTTGTGAATCAGCCACATACTCCTTCTCCTCATTTTTCTATCCTTCCCAACGGAATCCCAGGGCACTTCCTCACGGATTATTTTGACTGCACTCCCGCAGCATCATTTCCCATCCACTTTACCCATCATCAGTCTGCCCATCCTTAGATTTCCCTCCATACATTTCCCTACTACACAAACCAGCCTATGGGGCCCCCACCCTCCACTTATTTTTTACACCCACTTGCGCCATCCTCAGGCCAAGCCATTTTTCACTGGGGCACCCGTTTCTGTATGTGCATCATTATCCCCACTAATTTTTTAATTTTTTTTGTAATTAAGCCATTGGTTCCAGCATTTTACATAGCTTTTTGTCGTCACCTTTGGCGACCTTCCTGGAAAAATCAACCCATGTCTCCCTTGGTTGGGGCACTCCTTATCACCTACTCATGTTGACATCGTCTGTAAACTCCGAGTATCCTATAGGCCACCTACCTCTGCTCTCTGAGTTTGTTCACTTTGTCCTGCCTCTGGCACAACTTATCCCATGTCTCGTTGTCCCCCCTGACACTTGACCTCATTGAACGGTTGCAGCCACTTATACTTCGCATACATCCCCAACCAAGGGTAGTCCCGAGTCTCCACGCATCATGACTTCGTCCATGTACCTCCTCAATTCCTAACCTCACCTAGTAGATTTCATGAAGCCCTTTGCTTATTGGAGTCGCGTCTCCCTCTTTGTCGACATCAGCACAGTTTCCAAATGGGCAACAATATCTTGACTCTCATTACCTTTCCAATGAAAAGTCTCGGACGGCACAGGCAGACCCATAATTGCTCCCTGCTATCGTTGACCCCCATAACATTCGACTTCAACACTTTCTCATGTTACGGTGGGTCTTACTTTGCGACTATTGCAGTTGTTTCTTATATTTGTTGAAGACCTCTAAACTTTGTTGGGCTATCAATACCTACAGAATTCTTGATACTTCTTACAGGTGTCATTGCCTACTGTTCAGAGTATGTTCCTCCTCAGAATTTTCCTCTGCCTTTATCACAACCGCCCCCGAGGGTGCTGCAGTTGTCTACATCAACACATAGTTTCAGTTACTATACAACACCCTTCTTTTTTGAGTTACATGACATGAGCATGGGGCATGCCCGCCTCGTTTGTACACAATTTATTTTACACACCTTACGGAAGGTTGGGTCCTACAGGTTCCCTTCTCCCTCCAATGGATCACTCTTGATACTCTCACTATCGCTCTTTCTTACAACATTACTATCAGTAGAAGAAACATTGATGAATTTCGGCTATCCGTATGCTCCTAACCTCATCCATCAGGGGGGCCATTTCAGCTTTCAAACAGCTATGAGTCCACCCATGGACCAAAATTACCAAAAAAAAGCATTTCCAAAAGGTCCAAAATTATACAACCAGTTATAAAATCAAGATGCACTATGACTACACAGGGCACGTGTGCACATGCGCCATCCAGAAATGCAGAAAAAGTGCACATGTGCATGATGCGCAACTGTGGTCGCTAAAAGTTGTGCACACCTGAGAACGACGCATTTATGAGATTGTTCGGCCTCTCACCCACTTCTGGTTCAGCTTCCAAGTTGATTTGACATCCAAATCTTGGCTGGATCTGACTGGGTGGCTGGTCAAAGACCTAAAGGTGCCCTAAACAACCCCTTTTCACACTAAAAGCTGGTTGCACAATACCTCAAAATGGTGCTATAAAACAAGGCCATGAGAGCACTACATTTTCAAGGAATTCATTTGCAAGGTTATGTTGATGCTATTCTCTTGGGGAATCCTCTTTTCTCATCAAGATCATACTAGCACCATTCCATTTGGGCAATCCACATCACCTTTTGAGTGGGTTAGCTTGGGATTCTTTCACCATTTCTTTCAAGTTTCAAAGTTGTAAGAAGAGCTCAATTGTGGGGGTCCAAGAGCCCTCCCTTGGAGCAAGAAGGGACCCAAAGTCCTCTTTCTTCTCAGTGTTTTCTTTTCACTAATACAATCCTTTCCATTGGTGACATGAGTCTTGTTTGTTTCTTTTTCTTATGTCCTTATGCTCAATAGTTTAGTTGTTCTTTCCTTTCTTAGTTTAGTCTTTTATGTCTCTTTTTCTAACCCTTTCCTTCACTACTGTCTTTCTTAGCTGACCCAACTAAGCTTGTAAGCACCTCTATTTTGCTCATTCAGGTGACAAAAGAGCCGCAACACATGGATTTGGTAGATTCTTTGGATTAGATGAAGTGAGTGGATATTTCTTTTCACTTGTCCCGCATAGGCTTGAGGACATATGTTTTTAATCTTTTACTGGCATGTGATGATTGCACGGGTGAGACAGCAGGATCAGCTTGGGAAATTTGATTCTTTGGTTGTGGAGGGGTTAATGGAAAAGAAACAGTAGGCCAACTGTGATGATGAACAACAAGTTGGTGGACAATCTCTTGCCAACCATCATTGGCGGGCGGTTCTGGTCACATTGATACATGAGGGACTGGAATACCAGAAAATTTCTGATGTGCTTGGAAGGACGGTCTTTCAGATCGGGGTTCGAGGATCCCTTGGCCTACTAGGTTTAAGAACCCAACTTGGAAATGATGGTTCAATTCCTGGGGGTTGGCATCAAAATGTATGGAGAACTGAGGTCTTATGTGACACCTCTACCAATTTCCCCTGCCTCTGTTACCTCTTCCATTACTGCCTCTGCTAAAAAATCTCATCTTGAAGAAATAGTCCAAAACATGTCATGAAAACTTCTTAATAATACATGTATTAACTATACCTAAATAGAATCAAAAGTTGGCTCTTATCATTTACCACATAAGCACCTGCAATCCATCCATAAAAATCATCAATCGATTGTTATCTGAACATGGGGTTGAATATGGGTATTGGGAAGATGAGGGGATTGTAATGAGAAAAAAGTGGTATAATGGTAGGGAACCACCACGAATATTGTTCAATCAATTGCAAAGGAAAATCATACTAACATCCAAACACCAGTCATCATTTAGTTCCTTCCCTTTTAAACCCCTTTAATCTTAATGAAATTCACAACAATAGAGCATTTATATATGGGATGGTGAGGGGATTGTAATGAGAGAAAAGTGGTATAATGGTCAGGATTGAGATGGTTATTTTTATGTGCATGAAATAACATTTATTCGCTTCAATTTATCATTTCCATTATTTCCAAAAATATTTTTTGTTAAATATCCAAACTCAAGACTTAACTGTCCCATAATATCCAAAATAAAAAGAAAAAAAAACCTTGGGACTGTCATCATTCAAT
Source organism: Picea mariana (assembly GCA_032191745.1). Classification (NCBI taxonomy): domain Eukaryota; kingdom Viridiplantae; phylum Streptophyta; class Pinopsida; order Pinales; family Pinaceae; genus Picea; species Picea mariana. The sequence goes on along the minus strand of JASDQU010375115.1, from coordinate 82,074 downwards.
TCCCATTTTCCTTCTTTCCTTGTTCACAGACATTTATTTAATTAGAAAAAGTGTAAGGGCCTTTCCAAAATCGTAAGCATAACACTTCCAACCAATAGGTAGGGTCGAGGAAAAAAACACACAGGGTATTGAATTTCCACAAAAATAATCATAACCCAAATTGTTGCATAACAGAGAGCTCCAGAAAACACAAAGTGCCTCTAATGTCTAGTTATTAAACCTTATAAAATATTCAAGAGTTGATCATAACCCAGTGAGTAATATAACCATATCGGGTCATCTTTCATTGTACGAGCTTAAGACAATTTCACCGAAATTGAAATCTTCAAAACCAATTTTCTTGACTACAGAATTGTTTCCTTTTAATTTGCAGAGCTTTATATGGTAACTATCAACAGAATCATCCCAGTAAAGAAAAATTAGACTAAATTAATAGCACAATGGAGTGTAACACAAGCTAAAAATAGTTCAACATACAAGTTGATCTCAACTTGCAATGTTCATTATATGACAAGATGGGTTCGAAACCTTGGTGCCTTTTCTTTTACCAGCCATACAACCATAAAAATGACCAAAAAAACCTTGTAGGTAATACACCAATGATTCAAGTAGTAGATCCCTCCACTGCTCGGTTAGAACAAAAACCTAGAATATGTTTACAATCTCCAAGACAAGGAAGGATGGGGTTAGAATGGATGGTGAGGCCATTCACAATTGAAGTTCAAAAAGAACAAAACCTCCAACATCACCATAACAATATTTAACATAGATATGGAAAAGATATTAGTTTCCAAATGATCTCTAGTGGAAGGCCAAATATGGAAAAGATATTAGTTTCCATAATGATCTCTAGTGGAAGGCCAAATATGGAAAAGATATTAGTTTCCAGGAAAGAAATTACTTGTTCATCCTGTGCGTGCTTAAGAGGGACAACCTTGGTCCATTTAGTAAATTAGTTTGTGGCTGTCAAAATAAAAATATGCCATGTGGAAGACGGAGGATCGATATGACCAATAAAGTCTAGGCCCCATTTAGAAAAATGGAAATCTGGGAGGACAGGTTATAGAGGCATGGCAGAAAGACGTTCTTTCCTAGCAATTGTTTGGCATTTATCACAAGATCTTATGAATTTATAGGAATATTGAAATATCGAAGGCCAATAGTAACCATTTCTTATGATTTTAAAGGCACTAGCTTTAGCAGAAAAATGGCTACCAATGTGAATGACAAAAACTGATGATCCATGAATTTCTTGTAGCAATTTGTGTGCTTCTTCATCATTCACACATCGAAGTAATAAACCATCAGCAGACCTTCTAAACAATAATTCTCCCAAAATTATATACCTGGAAGATTTGAGGTGGAGTCTTCTTCTCTAGTGAGGATCCAAGTTATCTAGGCATTTTTTATGCTGCAAGTTATACACCAGATTTTTGTACCAAGGATGTTCAACTATAGAAAGATTTTGATTTTCAATGAAAGAGGATTATCCTGATCATAAAGTTATTCACTTGGTTCAGAGTGTTGAGCTAAGTGAAGGGCTAAGCCTCATCCCTTAATCATGTTTTAAGTCATGATGGTTAAATCATGCTCCTGAATTTTGGAAATCCAATGTGCACGTTTTCCTGAAAGATAAGTTTGTGAGAGAAGAAACTTGACAACAAGAAAAGGGACTCTTACCTAATTATGTTTGCCTAAAATAAAGTGGCGAAATTTTTCTATATCCTTAACAAGAGAAAAAAACATGTTTTTCAATATAAGAGTATTTGATTTCATCTTCTGATAAACTCTAGCTCATGTATGCTACAATTTTTTCATTTTTTTGGTCATCATTTTGTAAGAGGATAACAGAAATTGCTTCCTCGGTTCCATTGGTATATATGCTAAAATCTTTCTCGAAATATGGTTTCGCCAAAACCAGTGTGGAACTGATTGCTTTCTTAATCCTAAAGAAAGAATTTTCGACGTCACATGTCCAAGAAAAAGAACGATCTTGCTTCAAAATATTATGAATTGGTTTAACTATGACGGAAAAATAAAGAACAAACCTACAAAAAAAAATCGATAATTCCCATGAAAGCTTGGACTTCTTTCTTGGAGGTGGGGCAGGAAGGTTTAGAATCGCAATAATTATTTCGAGGTCAATGCTTATTCCCGAATCAAAAACAATATGACCGAGGATCTTGCCCTTAGTGACACCAAAAATAGACATGGAAGGATTTAAAGAAATGCCAAATTTTTTGCAATGCATGAGAACTTTTCTAAGATGACCAAAATGATCCAACCGGTTCTTTGAATAGACAGTCAAATCATTGAGATAAAATTGGATAATTTTATCAATCAGATAATCAAAATCTATCTGCATATCTCTTTGAAAAGTGTCACCTACATTAGACAAGCCAAAAGGCATACATTCATAATAAAATGTGCCCCAGTGTGTAGTAAATGTGGTTTTATATCTATCAATCCTTTTTACATTGATTTGATTATAGCCAGAAAATCCATCAAGTAAAGACATCATTTGTGACCCTGCAACTTGTTGTAAAATCATTTTCATATTAGGGAGAGGGATATGATCTTTGACACTCACTCTATTCAATGCATGGAAATCGATGCATAATCTGATCTGAACAGTAGTCTTATGAATGGGTACCATATTTGAAAGCCACTCAGAATACCTAACTGGAAAGATTATACCATCTTTCAATAGTTTTTCCAACTCCTTCCTAATAGTATTTTTTAGTGCAGGGTTAATAGGTCTTAATTTTTTCCTAACTAGTTTTACCCCTTCATAGATAGGAATGGCATGTTGTATGAGAACAAGATCAAAACCACGAAGATCCTTGTATGACCATGCAAAAACATATTGAAATTCACGGAGTAGTTCTGTGAATTTCGCTTTTTCTTCATTAGAACATTGGGCACCTAGTTTAACAATCTTTGGAGATTCGAGTGTCCCAAGGTTCAAGAAAATGGTATCACCTACTTTCCTTTTCAACTCCTCTTCCTTATTTATCTCTTTATTGCTTACATCACTCAATGAAAATGAACTTTCGAGAGGACTCAAGCCTTTAGGAAATTTATCGTCTTCAATGGATATGATTTCCCTGGGCTTAAATGGTTCATTTTGTATGAAAGAGAAAATGTCTTCATCACTTGGGAATACCTGCCATGATTCCACGTTATTAGGGATATGAGGATGATATAGAGATTGAAACGTACAATCGGGTATTTGAGGCAAAATTTTTCAGGTAGGGGATGTTGCAAACACAGCTAGCCTATCAGCCATTGAATTGAGTTCTCGCTTAACATGAGTGATGTTAAATGATGACAGGTTTGAAATAAACATCCAAACAGCTTGGGTATAGCATTTAAGCAACTTATTTCTAGGTGAATAAATCTTACGTACAAGGTTCAAAATAATTTTGGAATCATGAAAGACTGTAAGGTGGCCAAAACCAAGGTTATATGCATTTTTGATGCCTAACAATAGGGACTCAAACTCAATGACGTTGTTCGTGCAAGCAAATTCTAACCTATAATAGAAATTGTTGATTTTACCTATAGGAAATATAGAATAGTGTCGGGTCCATTACCTTATTTTTAGCATGAGCCATCGAAATGCATGTGCCACATGCCATCGTCAAAATCAATTTGTTCAGGGATAGTGTCACCCTCATCAACAAATATAGAGTATACTCCCAAATCTTCCTCGAGATAATTTACGTTAGGTTGGGGAACACTCTCTATATATGGTGAAATTATTCCTTCCCTTAGGACTATAATGTTCTTTCCATTCCTAGGGACAAATAGATGTGCTCTATCAAGCGAAAGATATCCACCCGTTAAAGCTTGTCAGTATCTTCCTAAAATAATTGAATAATTGCTTACTAGCATATCAATTACCTGGATATTGAGGGTTGTTCTTATTTGAGGATGTGCGCACAGAACTAAGGTTACATCTTTGATTTCACCTACAGTTGATTGTTACAGAATTTTATAAGAGAGCATGCTTCTAGAATTTCCATTAGTGCACGATAAGCCAAGCTCTTCCATGATAATTTTTTACATTACACTGGACCAGACCCGCCATAAATTAGGAAACAATGAGCTATTTTATCCATAATTTTTACAGAAATATAAAAAGGGTGATTTTTTACAGGTTTCATAAAATTATTTACACCTATTTTATTTACAGTTGAATTCTCTTCTTTTGACTCTTCAAAAAGATTGGCTATGGTAGAAACATTTCCTTCCATAAAATTATTGAGATGATTTTTTTGTTCATGGATGCCAACCATGTCCAAAAGAGTAGCATCAGACTTGATATTAGCCAATTGGTTAAGGATGTTGTATTTAGAAGAGGTGTTGTCCCTTGACCAAGTTTTGGAGGTTCCTTGGTCAAGTTTGACCTATTTTGGGACTTCGATAACCTGTCAAAGGAGGAGCGCAAGACGAAGCAAAGATCATGGGATCTCGCCCCCTTTTTGGGTCCTTTTTGGGATTTGAGATTATGTAACAAGTATGGGATGTCAACCCATGGGTTTACCCATGTTTAGGCCTATTTTGTAAAGTATATATAGATGTCTAGGCAATGTAAGAAGAGAGGGCATCTATGTGATGTTAGGCTAAGATGCTAAGTGTTGGATATATGTGATTGAAGGATTGTAAGTTCTATGTGCATACTATGTGAGACTTGCAGAGCTAAGTGAAAGTCATTGTAAGAGGCTGTGGAAGGCTGTGTGATTAGATCTACTCGCGGAAGGAGGATCTAGCGAGCTGCGCAGATCTCCTCTCCTATGCAGAGTAGGGTTTAGAGGCTCTTTGCATGTAACCTATTGAAGAAGCTAATAAAGAAGAGTTGGTGGACGTAGCCCCAAGGTGGGGGTGAACCATGTATATGTTGTGTTTCTCTGCTTTGTGCAATGTGTTGATGTGTTTATGTCTTTAGTTTCTAAATGATTTGATATAGATAGATAGATATGTTTATGCTTTGTGATAATGATGTATATGGATGCTAGATCCGACCCATGTGAATGTTCTTAGTGCTTGAATATGATAGATCTAACCTACTTCTCTATGATAAGTGCTTAGATACATCAGATCTGACTGAATGATGTGATTCTTTGTTTTATCTGCGAAGTGGATAGTGGTTAAATATTGATGAACTATTGGTGTTAAGTGCTCTGTTAAGTATTACAATCATAGATCTGTGTCCTAGCTAAGGTTGCAGACACCTGAGTCCTGCAAACACCCATGCCTCTACCTAGGGTGACACTTCATCTGTGTCGCAGGTGTTGTCGAAAGGGCCAGTAGTTAGGGTTTTTTTGGTGTGATGTTGTAGTGTTGAAACCTAGGTTTTCCCCTGTGCCAACAAATAGTTTCGTTGCCGGGACCTGAAACTGTGATTATTGGGAACTAAGCAAGAAGAATCTTTGTGCAAAGATCTGTCCTAAAACTGTGAAATCTTTGTGCGTAGATCTGTCTCTCTAGTGCGCAGTTTTCTACTTAGTTTAAGAAGCTCTATGTTGAAGAAAAGAAGTATGATCGGAAGAAAAGAGGTAAGATCTGAAAGATTTGTGCTTTAAGAAAGGTAAAAGTGAGAATTCTTGACTAAAAGAGGTAAGATATGAAAGCGCTATGCTCTAATAAAGGTAAGAATAGTGAAAAGTTCTAGATCTGAAAGCTTTGTGCTCTGTAGAAGTAAGATAAGTGGAATTTTTTGTTTCTAAAGTATGGATCTAGGTATGTTTGATAGATTCTGTCCTAGCTTGAAAACTAGGGAACTAATAGATGAAAGAAGGTTTGATATCCATAGATTTAATAAGAATAGTGAAAGATGTGTTATACCTATGCATAGAAAGAATGTTTGGACTAACAAGTGGATGCAGGATCCTAGAAAGAAATGTTTGCAGGTTAGATACCATGATTCTAGCACGTAGTACAGGAAAGGCTGGGGATAATTTAAAATAAAGAGAGGATTAACCCTCTGTTACAGTTGTAGAAGACCAGGACATCTTGCTAAGGAATGCCCTAGAAGAATACCTACTTGTCTTTGTTGCAAAGCTATCAACCATGAAGTATTGGATTGCCCTAGAATGATTGCTAGGCTTGAAATAATGAACATGAGACAAGAAAACCCTAAGGCATATCTAGAGATGGAAGAACCCCAAAAAGAATCAGAGAAAGTATTTCTACAGATAAAAGAATCCCTGAATGACCACTGACACGTCAATTTATCAGAGATGTTCAAAGAAAAAGAATGCCTTGAAGCAAGAATAGGAGACTTCGACATTGACTGTGTTCTAGATGAGGAAACACGGGTGAAAATCATGACAGAAAGAACTTGGGAAGCTATAAGAAGGCCTGCTATGATTCCTTCATTAGGAGGACTAGGTCTATTTAGAGGAAAGTTGATAAACCTATGCGGAAAGCTCACACGGATATCTATGAATGCCAATGGAACTTCGACAGAGGAAGATTTTGAGATTGTTAAATTTATTGAGAACAACACTCCATTTACCATGTTACTAGGAAAACCTTGGATTGAAAGAAATTGGGCCAGAAGAAAGGAAGAAGAAAAGTTTTAAAGAAGAAGAAGAAAGAGTTAAAAGATTTCATGACTAGAAGGATTGCACACTTAATTGAAGAACAGAAGAACATATCAAAACTATTTAACACCAGAAACTCAGATGTCGAAGTTGCAAGAACACTAGAATACCCATAGAATATTGAAGTACCTATTCCAGATAAAGAAGAAGTATCACCCTCGACTCTTAGGAAAGAATCTCAACAATGTGGAGTAACTATGCCAAAAGAAGATAAGAATCAGAATGGAAAAAGGCATATCGAGACGAATCTCACTGGAAAGAAAGCTAGAAAACTAAGTAAGAAGAGATCTAAGATCAACAAGTTATAAAAGGTTCCAGAGGGAACTTTGCAGAAGGAAAATCTACAAAATTGGAGCTTCACCGGGATAACAGAGCAGCGTCACATGGCACTTTGCCATAGCAAAGCAATATAGTCGTTGGGACCAATATAACCATTCAGTTGACCCCCCGAATGGGTAGAAAGGCATTTATGGTTCACCACCATACCGTTGGACCGCTCCATAATGGACAGAACAGAGTTAATGAAGGCTTCTCGACCATTGCAAGCAATCTGTTGCCAAGTTATCTATTTATCCCGTCGCACCATGCACTAAGAACACTTTTTCTAATAGTGAATTTGAGCCCAAAGACTTGTTGATTTTATACAGTAATCATTGCGCTCTTGCCTTCTATCCTATGACAGTGTCTAAGTTACTCCTCAAACCCGAATATTTCCAACCCTGAGCATGTATGTCATACGATTTCAGCATTGCAGAGAGAGTTGTCGAAGAAGTTCTGATCGACCTCATGACTGAACGAATCATGTCGATTTTTGCATGTGTACAAGCATCATCAATGAGAGGACTATAAGCCTCTCTGTTGACTGCTCGTGGATCAGGGCCATCCCGACCATCAGTAGAGAAGATAACCAAGCATAAAGATGACCTAGAAAATGCGAAGTTGACTCCATCCATATTGCCCGATTACATCTCGCCTCTGGCTGGCATGATGAATCATTATAGTGTGCCAAGAGACTTCGAGTACACTATGGTCACTATGTACCTCCCGAAGGGCATACGCTTAGTTCAAACAGAGAAGGACAAGATCACAGCATTGATGTTCAGTGACTTCAACCTCGGATATCGAAAGATCTATGGTATGCTCTCCCCATACAAGTACCTAACTAGAACTAAATGGAAGAACTCGAATATCATCCCTCATTCATGGACGATGAACCTCACGCAGTCCACCCTATTGAATGTCATGAAGATCCCACACTTCAGAAGACACCAAGAAGTCAATGCATGTGTCAAGATTCTACTTCCGTGTTACCATGGCGACTACTTGTGGCTAGATCGTCACATTATAGTTGATTCAACGTTGATCCATAGGATCACAGGACTGAGTATGCAAGGACTCGACCCGTAGGACTTTTATCCAGGAAAAGTCGCAGATCACGCACTTGCACAGAAGATAAAGGATACATATGGTGACGTTGAGAAGGGAACAAGAGGCTACAAGCTAGCTTCCATCCAGAGTGGCACAATGCACCTCGCATGTCAACTGATAGCTGGAAATTTATTAAGGAATAACTGACCTACACAGGTCACCGGCTTTGTTTTTTACCTCGCAGGGAAGTGCGCGGAAGGCCTACAGATGAACTGGGAGAAGTACCTAGTTAACCAGTTGGAACTAGATGTCGAGAAGCACAGGATCAGGGTTATGAATTTCATTTTATTTGTCTCCTGGTCCTCAATGCATTTGTTGCCTGGGAGATACCAGAAGGAGTGACCTTCCCTGACATAGAGTTGTTTGAACCTCTTGCTGTGAAGTTCGCTACCCTATGGTATTCAACTGATATGAACAAGCAGTGGCAGTCGAATTCTATGTTTCATACATACTACCTCCAGCTAAATAAATCCATTGAAGCTGAGCCTCGCATGACTTCGAACACCCTACAAAGGTTCTGACCACTAATGAAGTTCAGTGCAGATTGGCACTTTATATACATTACATTGCCAGCCGATGAACATCAAGAGAAGCTCTAGTCATATTACAAACTCACAAAAGAAGACCTTGAGGAGATCACCAAGGAATGGTTCGTTGACCTCCTTATCCCCACCAAACCTGTAGAGATATCTTATATTGACAGCCCAGAAGACACTCATAAAGAACATAATACACCTAGAATTAGCAGATAGAAGAAGACTGAGGAGGTCCAAAACTTAAGAAACACCTCAGTGAAGACTGCTTCCATGTCACCTGACTGAGTGGGTGGTGACGAAGTAGAAGCTGAACAGATACCAGGCGAAGTAACACCGCCTAGAGACAAGGTTGACCCTATGAAGAAGAGGAAGGTTTCCCCCCCGAAACCTTCTTCCCAGAAGAAATCAAAATCCTCCATGACCAAGATGCAGATTGTCCTCACCTCTGATGATTTTGACTTCATCATAACCACCTTGAACGATGCTTCACTGGAGATAGCAGAGAAAGAAGGAGAGAAGCAGGAAGAAATGTATGATAGGATTGAATTTAAACTCTGAGGGGTACAGCAGAACCTTCAGTCAAGTCGCGCAGTCTCCACTGCGCCACTGCCATCGGGAGAACTAGAGTTGGGAGATGAGCCAGCCCAACTCCACCGACTAGCTGAGACAGTCGAAGCTCACCTTCGACTAGAACAAGAGGAAACAGAACAAGCCACCCAGGATTTGACGCAAGTGCAAGGAGTACTTTTAAAGAAGCGTCGAGCTGCAAAACAAGAAAATATTGCTCTCCAAGAAAATTTGGATGAATAAAAAGAACAACTACAACAAGGAAAAGAACAGTTGCTCACAGAGAAACTCGAAGTGAAAGAAGCGATCAGTAGAGCACTTCGTTCTGTGATAGTAGTAGAAATAAAGGCAGAGGATTGAGTCATGCAGCAAGTAGAGAAACTCACAGAAGTTATCTAGTAATTAAAGCAACGCATAGCAGACTTAGAGCTCTGCGCAGTGCTCGAGACCCCACAGGATGTAAGGGATCAAAGAGAAACAACTGCTTGAAGCGCAGTTGAGAGAATAAAATCCATTGCTATGGAATGTAAGAAACTCACTGATCGTAGTGCCCAGACCTACGAGCAACTCACTGAGAATCCAGAACTGAAGGAACTGGAGTCGCAAGTCCAAGGGGCAAAGTATCAATCTGAAACGATACAAGAATAGTTGAAGCCCCTGTCAGCTGTGGAAAGAATGAAGCAATCCCAGGAGTAGTGCACTTCCCAGCAGCAGATCCACATTATCCAGAGCAGAGTTATGGAAGTAACTCAAAGGCTCCAACCTGTACAATATAAGGCTGACCAATTGTTCACAAAAGTAGAAGGTCGAGGAGCAGAACTAGAGCAGGTTGTCACTACAGTTGAACAATGTCTGGAGGGACCTGTCAACGACGTAGTCATCCAAGAGTTCACTACATAAGAGGCCAAGGCACAGTAGCAAGTCAAAACATCTCGAGCTACACTTGAGGCTTTTGAAGCGGAACTACCCATATCAGAGTGACTCAGGACGAGTCACAGTTGATTTTTGGGGGCATGTTGGCCCTTGACCAAGTTTTGGGAGATCCTTGGTCAAGTTTGACCTATTTTGGGACTTCAACTGCCTGTTGAAGGAGGAGTGCAATACGAAGCAGAGATCATGGGATCTCAGCCCCTTTTTGGGTCCTTTTTGGGATTTGGGATTGTGTAATGGGTATGGGATGCCAGCCCATGGGTTTACCCATGTTTAGGCCTATTTTGTAAAGTATATATAGATGTCTAGGCAATGTAAAATGAGGGGGAATCTATGTGATGTTAGGCTAAGATGCTAAGTGCTAGATCTATGTGATTGAAGGATTGTAAGTGCTATGTGCATATTGTGTGAATATTGCAGAGCTAAGTGAAAGTCATTGTAAGAGGTTGTGGAAGGCTACATGCTTAGATCTACTCAGGGAAGGAGGATCTAGCAAGCTGCGCAGATCTCCTCTCCTATGCGGAGTAGGGTTTTGAGGCTCTCTTCATGTAACCTATTGAAGAATCTAATAAAGAAGAAGATTCAATGGACGTAGCCCCAAGGTGGGGGTGAACCACGTATATGTTGTGTTGCTCTGCTTTGTGAAATGTGTTGATGTGTTTATGTCTTTAATTTCTAAATGATTTGATATAGATAGATAGATATGTTTATGATTTTTGCTAATGATGTATATGGATGCTAGATCTGACCCATGTGAATGTGCTTAGTGATTGAATCTGATAGATCTAACCTACTTATCTATGATAATTGCTTAGATACATCATATCTGACTGAATGATGCGATGCTATGTTTTATCTGTGAAGTGGATAGTGGTTAAATATTGATGAATTGTCGGTGCTAAGTGCTATGTTAAGTATTACAATCACATATATGTGTCCCAGCTAAGGTTGTAGACACATGAGTCGTGCAACCACCCCTGCCTCTAACTCGGGTGAGACTTCATCTGCTTTGCAGATGTTGTCGAAAGGGCTGGTAGTTAGGGTTTTTTTGGTGCGTTGTTGTAGCATTGAACCCTGGGTCTGCCCCTGTGCCAACAAGAGGGAAGACAGGAAGGCATTCCTTGATTTTCTGGAACTCTAACAGCTTGTGTATCAGTGCTATGAGAAGATGTGCTTAGCATGGAAGAATTACAAGGAGGGTCATATTTTCCCTTGGCAATGTAATATTTTTTCATGGTATTGATTATCATAACATCCTTAGGTTCAACCCAGTCTAGAACCGTGATTGTGGTATCAGGCCTTTTTCCAAAGATCTTATCTCTGGAATTTTTCTTAACCTCGCAAGTACTTTCTTCGTGATTTTCTTCATAAAAGTTACACCAACTACGAGACATAATAGCCTTTGGATGAAAATCAGTTTCATTAGTATTCTTAAAAGGCACTGAGGAAGAAGAATATGTGACAAGGGGGGGGGGAGAAACACTTCCCTTTCGTTTGTAGGCTATCATCCTATTGTTTATATCTTGCATGAGTTGTAGGAGGGCATACATATGTGTTCGCTTGACCAAGTCCCCTTTAGGGATACATGTTATTTCGAGTTGCTCCTCATATTCTAGACAAGTATAAAGAGCGGAACCAAGATTGGCAATAGCCTTTTCTTCAAGTATAAGATGATAAGGGGAAGGAAACACATTATAATAATACATGAAAGCAGCTTGGTTTTGGGGGAAAATTAATTCAAGGATTTGATTCTATAATTTGGTGAAGCGAAGGTTTAAATACTTAATGGTTTCACCATCTTTATAGGCAATGTTGTTGTATTCCCTTAACTGCTTTGTCATACTTTTGGACTTTCCATAAGTGGACTTGAACCAATAAACCAATTATTCCCATGTGGAAAGAATTTTGGGAGGGAGGTCAAAAAAATATTTTGTAGCTTTCCCTTTGAGGGAGTCAATAAATATACACATACAAGTGTCATTATCGTTAGCCTCGATGTTATAAAAAGCATTGGAAAATGCTACTAAGTGTTCATTTGTAGTCACGGTATTATTTCCCAAAAATTTAGGTAAATGTTCCTTAAACCTCGGTAATGGGTGAGTAGTCAGTGCCAAATTTAAGGGAGAAGACACGTGCCATGGAGTGGTTGTAGCATCTTCTTCGAACTGGAAAATTCTATATTTATTTATCACTTTAGTAGGATTGGTAGTGGATTGAACAGGGACCTGATGGATGTATATACTACCAATTACTGATGAAGCATAAGGTTGGGAGGAGGATTCACCTTCAATTCCACTACCACTAACCGCATATGACATGTTGAAGGTAAGAGGTATAGGTGATAAAGGTGAACTAGAAGAATCAAAAAAAATTCTCCTTAGAGCACTTTCTTGGGTCGACAGAATGATTTTCCTTCTTCCTATTTCAGAAATAGGAGTAGCTTCAGGGGACAATCCTCTTCTTCAAGAGAGATACGAGGATTTAAGGACATGAAAAGAAAAACCAAGGATTTAAGAAAAGATAGGTTACTACTGATTTTTGGGTTGCCTTTGCCTGGCTTCCCAACGTTCACGGATACTTATATCTCTTTCAAATACTTCCCAAGAGCATTCAAGTTCAGCACGAGTACCAACAATTTCTAAAATAGTGTTGAATAAGGTCAAAGCAATGCTAGTTTGGTTGTTAATACCGTTTCCAATATTGGGTTGTCATGTAACAGGTGTTGTCATGGAAAAATTGTTCAAGGAGTATTTAAACAAAACAGAAAAGTTTGAAGATAATCATGACTACAATCAACCAGAGAGATATGGAAGATATCCCCAGTATGGTCACCAAATAAATGTTGAGAAAAAGGTATGGGAAAACTTACTTAAGCATTTTCAGATCTTTTCGGGCTAAGACAAGATAGTTGGGAATATCACCCGGAGTTTATAGCCTAAAAAATAATCGCTTAATCCACAAGTATTAATTACAAAGGACCAAGGTTTTTTTTTATGTGTTGTGTATATCAATGCAAAGAAGTAAACTTAAACAAAGTTACATTAATGTGTACAAAAATTATACAAATATATATATGGATATCAAATCAAAAGAATGAACCAGATCATTAAAACACATGTGTGAGACTGAAATAGTAATCTGAATTTTCATTTATTTCATTATGAGATACAAAACTGAGTTCTCTCTACAAACCCCTGCAAGGGTAGAGACCAAAATCAAATTTAGAATCCTTCGATGGGCACCATACAAAAAGACTTTGACAATCAAGAAGAAAACCAAAGCTAAATATCTGGATCAGCTTGCCACAAAAGGTTGTCACTTGACTCTGTAAGATATTTTTTATTAGTCATGAAACTCAATTCATGCACAAACAAAAATACACAGACTGTCAAAGATAAGGCATACACCTTTAAAACAAGCTGTTGAAATATGTCATTCATTTTTTAATCTTGTTGCCTTCAA
>JASDQU010375115.1:46281-68455 GCA_032191745.1 Picea mariana | reverse complement strand
TCATCTCATTGAGATTTTATTCCTCCTCGATGTTAGGGTAGTTCAACTACCTTTCTTTAGTTAAGTCAAATTAATTTTAACTAATTAGTTTGAGACAAATAAATAATAATCATATATAAATAAGGGTCTTAAATAATGACTAAATAGGTGGGACTCCTTGTGACTCCCAATTATTTATTTTAATAACCATCAAACATGAAATATAAAAATCAATCATAAGATTTCAAATATATCCTCCTTGTAGCTCCCATATCCAAAGTCATGATCAAATATTTTAAATATCAGTAAAACATAATCTGATCATATCCAAAATCTATATATATATATAGAATGTATAAATATATACTTGTTGTCCAAAACTTTGTCCAAGTGAAAATAGTGTCTTCAACATATGAAACAACAATAACCATCATCAAAATTCATATTCACTATCAGAGGCATTAGGCCTCTTCTCACCGTCGTCCCCTTTTGATTTTTTTGAAGCAGCCTTAGACTGGTTAGAGCCTTGAGGCTGAACTACACCAATAACATGAGAACAATCATCCTTAAGATGAAGGCGGGAAGGCACATGTTTGGCAGATTATTTGGATGAGCTAGAGTGAGTGGCTATTCATTTTCCCTTGTCCTGCATAGTCTCAAGGACATTTGTTTTTAATCTTTTGCTAGCATGTGATGACTGCACGGGTGAGACAGCAGGATCATCTTGGGAAATTTGATTCTTTGGTGGTGGAGAGGGTAATGGAAAATAAGCATTAGGTCAATTGTGATGATGAACGATAGGCTGGTGGAAAATCTCTTGTCAATCGTCATTGGCGGGCATTTTTGGTTGCATTGATACATGAGAAGGGACTGGGATACCAGAAAATTTTTGATGTGCTTGGAAGGGTGGTCTTTCAGGTTGGGGTTGGAGGATCCCTTGGCCTACTAGCTTGAATATCAACATCAAAATGTATGGAGAACCGAGGTCTTTCGTGACCCCTTTGCCAATTTACCCTGCTTCTGTTACCTCTGAAATTACTGCCTCTGCTGAAAAATCTCATCCTAAAGCAATAGTCCAAAACATGTCATGAAAAATTCCTAATAATCCATTCATTAACTCTACCTAAATAGAATCAAAATTTGTCTCTTATCATTTACCACAGAAGCACATATGTTAGCACAGGGGAAAACCCAGGGTTCAATGCTTCAATAGTGCACCAACAAAACCCTAACTACCGTCCCTTTCGGAAACACCTGTGAAGCAGATGAAGTCTCACCTGAGGTAGAGGCAGGGGTGGTTGCAATACTCTAGTGTCTGCAACCTTAGATGGGACACATATCTGTGATTACAATACTCTAACAAGGCACCTAGAAGTTGTCATTCATTAGTACTTAACATTTTTCTACAGTGTAGATAAACCCTAATTACAGTGCAGCACAGTATTCAACAAGATTTAATACATTCAAGCACTTATCATAAAGAAATAGATCAGATATAACATTCATTTACATCACTGAGAAACAAGTTGTTATATCAGATGATTCTAACATTCATAAAGATAACAGCGTTAAGCATAAATCACATCAAAGGCACAAAGCACTGATCGAAATGCACAAAGAAAGCATAACACAGGATATACGTGGTTCACCCCCAACCTGGGGCTACGTCCACCAACTCTTCTCTTCTTTATTATCTTCTTGTCAAGCTTCTTAGAGGCACATAGCATCAATATCCTAATCCGCAGAGGACAGGAGATCTGCGCACACCTCGCCAGATCCTCCTTCCCTGAGCTAGGTTACAACACAAAGCCTTTACACAATCTCTTACAGTTACTTGCACTTAGCCTTGCAAGTCTCACACAATATGCACAAAGCAACTATCACTTGCACTTAGCACATTACTTAGCACCTAGCATCACACACACACACACACTTGCGCTCCTACTTACATCGCCTAGCTTTCTATTTATACATTACAAAAAGGCCTAAACATGCGTAAACCCATGGGTCGACATCCCATACCCATTACATAAGCCCAAAACCGAAAAATTCCCTAAAAAGGGGCCGAGATCCCGCAATCTCCACTTCGACTTGCACTCCACCTTCAACAACCTGTCGAAGTCCCAAAATAGGTCAAACCTAACCAAGGATCTCCAAAACTTGGTCAAGGGCCAACAGGGCCCCAACACTCACCTGTGACTTGTCCCGAGTCACTTTGATCTGGGTAGCTCTGCTTCAAAAGCCTCGAGCCTGGCTCGAGCTGCTTCGAACTGCTACTTCACGAAGGCCTGTTGCTCGGCGAACTCTTGAATAATTGCCTCGTTCATGGGTCCCTCGCATTCTTCGACTGAAGTGACTACTTGTTCCAGCTCTGCTCCCCATCCTTCAATCTCTTCGAACAGTTGGCAAGCTTCATCCTAGGCTGGCTGGAACCTCTGAGTCACTTCCATGACTTTTCTCTGTATGGTATGGACTTGTTGTTGGACAATTCATTGTTCCTCGAATCATTTCATTCTCTCAACTGTTGACAAGAGCTTCAACTGTGCATGAACTATTGTTGCTTATTGCTTGGCCTCCTGGAGTTGTGACTCCAGTGCCTTTACTTCAGGATCCTCAGTGAGTCGCTCATAAGTCTACGCTCTACGATCACTTAGTTGTTTACATTCAATGGCGAAGGCCTTGATTCTGTCAACTGTGTTATGGGCAGTGTCTTCTCTTTGATCCCGCACATCCTATGGAGTGATTGGAACTGTTTGTAGCTCTAGATCTGCTATTCTCTGTTGAAGCTGTTGAATGGCTTCAGCAAGCCTTTCCACTTGATGCTCTACTGGGTCTTCGACCAGTTGTTCTAAGCTCGTTACAGAGCGAAGTGATCTGTTGAATGCTTCTTTGATTCCAATCTGTTCTGTGAGCAACTGTTCTTTCTCTTGTTGGATCTGCGTTATCTCCTGTTCGAACTTCGTTTGGAGGGCAGCCTTGTCCTGCTGAGAAACCCTACTTTTCTTTATCACCTCTTCTTGTGCTTGCTTTAGATTCGTTGTGGTATATTCTTTCTCTTCCTGCATGTGACGAAGGTGAGCTTCAGTGGCATCAGCTATTCTACAGAGTTGGGCAGACTCATCTCCCAACTTGGTTTCATCTGATGGCGAGGGCACAGTGGACACTGCACAGATGGATTGAAGGGATTGTTGGACACCCCTTAGCTCTATCTCAATTCTATCATACATAGCCTCTTGTTTTGCATCGGTTCTCTACAAAATATCTTCCAAGGCATCTGACACAGCTATGATAATGAAGTTGAAGTCATCCACCGTGAGCACAGTCTGTAGCTTCTGCTTACTAGCTTTGGATTTCTTTCGTGATGTAGGTTTCATGGGGGAAACCTTCCTTTTCTTCAGTGGATCTGCATCATCAGGGGGATTCTATGGCGGTGTTACTTTGCCTTGCTTCTACTTATCTTCTTCCCCTTATTTCTCTTCTTTGTCCACTTCGTCACCACCTCCTCCGCCAGGTGATTCTGAAGCAGTTTCGTCTAAGATGTTGTCTAGTTATTGTACCTCTTCTTTATTTTTCTTCCTATTGTTGTTGGGTGCATCATACTCTTCATGGGTAACCACCAGGTTTCCAATGATTTCTGGGTCAGACAGTTCCACCTGGTCAATTGGTATAAGGTACTTTGTGGGCCATTCCTTAGTGATCTCCTCTAGATCTTCCTCGATGATCTTATAGTATGACTGTAGCTCTTCTTTACTCTCGTTTATGCGTGCAGTGATATATATAAAATGACTATCTGCGCAGAACTTCATCAGGAGCCTGAATATTTCCAGAGTGTTCGGTGTCATACGGGGGAATGACTCAATAGCCCGTTTCAGCTGCAGGTAGTAGGTATGGAATACTGCATTCGAATGCCATTTTTTTCCCATATCTCACGAATACCAAAGCGTGGTAAACTTTGCAGCAAGCAGCTCGAATAGCTCAATGTCAAGGAAGGTCGCACCTTCCGGCATCTCCCAAGCTGTAAATGTGATGAGGATTGAGAGCCACCTAAAGTGGAACTCATAGCCCTGAACTTGAGCTTTGCGGTAATCCACTTCTAGCTAGTTGACTAAGTAACTAGCCCAGTTCATCTGTAATCCCTCCACGCACTTTCCCGCGAGGTCAACGACAAACCCCATAACCTACGTGGGTATATTCTTCCTTACTATTTTACTAGCGATCAATTGGCAATCAAGGCATACTACGCCATTTTTAAGGGAGGCTACCTTGTAGCCTCGCGTTCCCTTCTCTACATCGCCATAAGTATCCTTAATCCTCTGTGCCAGGGCGCGATCTGCAGCCTTCCCTGGGTAAAATTCTTGTGGGTCAGGTCCCTGCATACTTAGGCTGGTGATCCTATGGATCAGCACCGGATCGACGGTGTTGCGTCTGTCCAGCCATAAGTAACCATCGTGGAAGCACAACAGTAGGAGTTTAACGCACACGTTAACCTCCTGGTGCCTTCCAAAATGTGAGATTTTCATTACGTTCAGGATAGTGGACTGTGTGATGTTCATGGTCCATGGTTGGGGATAGATTTTCAATTTCTTTCCCTTCATCTTGGTCAAGTACTTGTGAGGCGCGAGCATGCCATAGGTCTTGTGGTCTCCTAGATTATAGTCATTGATCTTCAGAGTTGGAATTCTCTCCAATGGTGGTTTGATTGTGCATATCCCCTTCGGGACGTGCTCCGTGATAACCATGTAGTCGAAATCCCTCGGGACACTATCATGAATCACCACACTGTCCAGAGGTGGGATGTAGTCAGGCAGGATGGATGGGATTAACTTCACGTTTGCTAAGTCATCTCTATGCTTAGTCCTTTTCTCTTCTGCAGCTCAGGATGGTCTGGATCCACAAGCAGTCGATGGGGAGGCTTGCACTCCTCTCGTCGATGAGGCTTAAACTCCTGCAGACATCACTTTCTCTGCCATTATATCGATTAATATTTAGTCTACTAACTTTTCCACAGTGTCGAGCTCGTCTGACATGCATGCTCGAGATCGGATATCTCAGGCTGATGAACAATTTCTCAATGCAATAGAATGGATGGCAAGGTCTCAATAAGCACAACACAGTAACAATGAGTTCTCTAGTTGGCTCGAATATAATCTGTGAAAGTGTGCTTGGCACAACAGACAATGGGATGAGTAGACAGTGATGTAACGGATCCTCCCAATGGACAAGAAGCCTTCATCAATGCAGTTTTGTCCGTTACAGCGCGGTCCCAACGGTCCAATGGGGAGATTTCTGATCATAATTGTTGTTCTAAGGAACATCAATCTAATGGTTATAAGGCCTCTAATGGTCATATCGCTCTACCATGGTGAAGTGCCAATCTGAGATGCTCTGATATTCCGGCAAAGTTCGAATTATGGAGACCTTCTTTCTGTGAAGTCTTCTCTAGAACTTCCTGTAATTTCTCCAACTATGTTTTCTTCTTGCTGAGTTTTCTAGCCTTCTTCCATGTGATCTGTGTTATTGGGTTCCTCTTTCCAATATAATTCTTATCTTCTCTTGGCATCATAACTTCACATTGTTTATGATCTTTCATAAGGTTTAAGGGTAATACTTCTGTGTTGTCTGGGGTAAGTGCTCTATTTTCTAGCATTCTTTCAACTTCGACACCCAAGTCTCTGGTCTTTGACCTATTCTCCTGTTATTCTATCAAGTGTGTTATTCTGCTAGTCATGAAATCTTTTAATGCTTGCTTTTTCTATTCTAGGGATTCTTCTTCTTTTCTCCGGATCTGATCTTTCTCAATCCGAGGTTTTCCTACCAATAAAGCAAATGGGGCGATGTTCTCAAAAAATTTAATAACCTCAAATTATTCCTCTGTTGAAGTTCCATGAGCAATCATAGATGTTTGGATAAGTCTTCCACATAGGGTTATCAGCTTTCCTCTAAATAATCCTATTCCTCCCAATGAAGGAATCATAGCAAGCTTTCCTAAAATTTCCCAAGTTATTTCTATCATAATATTCACCTGTGTTTCCTCATCCAGGACAAAGTCTATGTCGAAGTCTCCTATTCTTATTTCTATGCATTCCTTGTCTTTGAAGATCTCTGATAAGTTGATATATTTGTGGTCATTCAAGGTTTATTTCATTTGTAGTAATACAGTCTCTGATTCTTTCTAGGGTTCTTTCATGGTCTCAGTTTCTTGGCCTTTCTTAGGGTTTTCTTGTCTCATATTCATTCTTTCAACCTTAGCAATCATTCTAGGACAATCCAGAATGTCATGGTCCATATCTTTACAACAAAGACAACTAGGTCTTCTACCAGGGCAATCCTTAGCAAGATGGCCCGGCCTTCTGCAACTGTAACAAAGGGTTAATCCTCTCTTCCTCTTAAATGATCCCCATCCTTTCTTGTATTGCGCACTAGGATCATAGTAACTAACCAGCAGAAAATTCTTCCTAGGATCTTGCATCCATTTGTTAGTCCAAACATTCTTTCTATGCATATGAATAACATATATTTTTGTTCTAAGACTTTTGTGACCATTTTTTTGATGAGATAGTTCTTTCGTATTCATCGCAATGGTTTTTGATATTCGACGTTTCGGACCAAACTAGTGTGGTCCATCATCAGGAAAAGTATTATGAGATATGAAGGAAAAAATATATAAGAAGTGTAAATAAATACCTGAAAAGTTGTTATGAAGAGCCGACTTATTTAAAAATGAAATCAGGAAATATAAAACCTAAAAATATTATTTGTTTATTAATTATTTATTAAGAGTTGACTTATTAAAATGAAATCAAGAAATATAAAACCTAGAAAAAATATAAATTAATATCTAGAATTATTCATAGTGGTTAGTGTTGGGATCCAATTTTGACTAACTTTCATCCATTATCTCTGGTTAGATTGTTAGGTTGTTTTTCAATTTCGATGGCTTCTCTGAATTTCCTATTGTGATAGTGATCTATCTTGGCAAGAATTTTGGCATCTTCAATACAAATGTGATGTTCAGTTTTGTCTGAATGTTTTGCGAGGGCTGAGGGACGGGTGCAATTGTGTTTGATGTCAGCGGCATGTTCTTGAATTCTAATTCTAAAGGAACGACCTGTTTCTCCTATGTATTGTTTACCACACAAGCACGGCATCATATAGACACCCTTTTGATCGATGGGATCAACATAGTCTTTGACTAACCTAAGGGAATTCCTAATAGTGTTTAAGGGTTTTAAAGTTGCCCCAATGCTTTTCTTCTTTAAAATCCTAGCAAGCTTGTCTGTTGTCCCTTGTATGTAGGGTAATAAAACCTTGGACACATCATTATTTGTTTGTTCTTTATTCCTAGGTGTTTTAGTGGCATTTTGAAAATCTTTAATCACCTGATGTTTTGTATAGACGTTATCTTTGAAAACATTGAGGAGGTGATTTTTCTCTTCGTCAAGGTGTTCATCATCAGAAATTCTGAAGGCCCTAGTGGCTAAGGTGTTGAGAACCCCTAGTTTTTGGGCAAGGTGATGATGGGAATTGGCATGAAGGTATTGTTCGGTGTGAGTTTTCTTCCTATAAACTTGGTGGGCTAAGGATCCATCAGGTCTTTTTGTGACCCTGACATCTAGAAAAGGAAGACTACCTTTATCTTCAACCTCCATAGTGAATTTGATGTGATTGGATTGCTTATTGAGGTAAGTCACAAATTCATTTAATTTGTCACAACCATGGGGCCAAATGACAAAGGTATCATCAACAAACCAATTCAAGTATTTAGGTTGGAAGGGTGAGGAGATAAAGGCTTTGTTTTCCAAATGTTCCTTGAATAAATTAGCTATGATGGGAGAGAGGGGGGATCTCATAGCAACCCCACAGGTTTGTTCATAAACGTCACCCTGGAAACTAAAGAAAGTGGATTTCAAACAAAGCTCAACTAAGTTAGCAGTACCTAGGTGAGTGATGTTCTTGATGACCTCCATCGCTCCGTCAATGGTAATTTTAGTGAAGAGAGAAACAACATCAAA
This sequence comes from Picea mariana, assembly GCA_032191745.1. Classification (NCBI taxonomy): domain Eukaryota; kingdom Viridiplantae; phylum Streptophyta; class Pinopsida; order Pinales; family Pinaceae; genus Picea; species Picea mariana. Next base: position 60,464 of record JASDQU010375115.1, on the reverse strand, counting down.
GCTTACGAGGGTGTCATCCTTGTCCAATTTAATGTTTTTGATCTTGTTTACAAAGAAGGAGGAATTTTTAACAAAGGAGCTAGTATTGTCGACTAAGGTTTGAGTTTATGAGCCAAATATTTTGCAAGTTGATAAGTAGGGTTGCCTATTGTGTTGACGATGGGTCTAAGAGGGGCCCCTTCCTTATGAATTTTAGGAAGTCCATATATCCTAGGGGTGGAAGGGCAGCTAACAAGCAATTTCTTTTTATCATCATCTTTTATGTTGCTTAATTTAATGGCATTGGAGACTTCCCTTGCAATCTTATTTAGGGGGGTTTTATTAAGTTTCTTATAACTTCCACTGTTATTGAGGTGATCCAACATTTTTTCAATCTAGTTATCCTTGTTCATAAGGACAACATCCCCACCTTTGTCTGCTTTTAGAACTATTAAATTCTTGTTATTGTTTAGGGATTTTAGAGCCAAAAAATTTTCTTTAGTGATATTGCTCTTTGGTGGTTTTACTCTACAGAGAATTACTAAGCAATCTTGTCTGATTTCTTCTTTAACATTATCTGAGAGGTTTTTAATACTATTTTCAATGTTGCATAAGATATCCTCAATAGGAATTTTGCGAGGGGCAATGGCAAAGTTAAGACCTCTTTCTAGTAACCTAGTAGTGTATTCATCGTTGGGATGGGTTGATAAGTTGATAACTAAATTCTTGGGTTCAATGGTTCTGACTTGGTTGGTCTTACGTTCAATGGTTTTAACTTGTTTACTATCATTATTGGAGATACTAAGGATGACATTTGGGTTCAAGATATTACTACAAATCGTGTCGGTGTTGGGTAGACTAATTTCTTCATTGTTTTTGTTATCTTTATTATTTGGGTCATTATTACAATGGTTGTCACCGTTGTGGTTGTTTACATTATTCATTATACGCGCTTTGTTAATATTGTCATTCCTAATATTTGTGATCTCAGTATTCGTTTTTTGTATAATGGAGGTGAAGGGATTATTACCAACAATGGAACTGGGTTCAATATTACTTGTACGCCAGGTGTTATGGAGACTGCGGTTGTCATTAAATTCAATGGGAATGTTACAACGGATGTGATCAAGACTGTTACGGTGGCTATAGCTAGCATTGCTGTGTTTTTTATCAATATTGCCTATACGCGTATCAAAACTGTTTGGTTTGTTATCAAAATTTCCTATAAGTTTGTTGTTATTATCATTATAGTTGGAGTTCTTCTAAATTATTTGTTGAGTAATAGAGGTGTAAGGGTTATTGTTAGTGGCGTGGGGATTACAGTTATTATTTTTTTCTGAGTTTGCGTGGGGATTTTTTTCATTTGAGAGTTCTAAGTTTACGTGGTTACTGTTTTGTTGATTAAATTCTTCATTAAAAACAATGGGAATGCCATTGTTTTGGTCATTGTGGCTATCACTGCGGTGATTGTTATCAAAATTTCCTATACGTGCATCACTAGTTTGGTCCAAAACATCGAATATCAAAAACCAATGCGATGAATCTGAAAGAAATATCTCATCAAAACATATATTTCATTATTTCTATCAAATCTACTCATATCAAACCTTGTTTCTTCTAGTTGTGCCCTAGTTTTCAGACTAGGAAAAATGTTATCAAACATACCTAGATCCATACTATTGAAGATAAAATTTCCACTTATCTTACCTTTAACATAGTACAAATCTTTCATATCTTACCTCTTTAATCAAAAAAAATCACTTTACCTTTATTAGGGTACAAAGCTTTGAGATCTTACCTCTTTTCTTCATATCTGCCTCCTTTCTTAGCACAGAGCTTCACAAATCGAGTAGAATATTGTGCACTAAAGAAACAGATCTACGGACAAAGCTTTCTTTCTTTTCCTCAGTTCCCAACAATCACAGTTTCAAGTCCTGGCAATGGAACCATTTGTTAGCACAGGGGCAGACCCAAGGTTCAACACTTCAACAACACACCAACAAAACCCAACTACCAACCCTCTCGGCAACACTTATGAAGCAGATGAAGTCTCACCCGAGGTAGAGGCAGGGGTGGTTGCAGGACTCCATTGTCTAGAACCTTAGTTGGGACACAGATCTGTGATTACAATACTCTAACAAAGCACCTAGTAGTTTTCATTCATTAGTACTTAAACTTTGTCTACAGTGCAGATAAACCCTAATTACAGCACAACAAAGTATTCAATAAGATTCAATACATTCAAGCACTTAGCATAAAGAAACACAATATGCACAAAGCAATTACAACTATCACTTGCACTTAGCACATTGCTTAGCACCTAGCATCACACACACACACACACACACACACACTTGCACTCCTACTTACATCACCTAGCTTTCTATTTATACTTTACAAAAGGGCCTAAACATGGGTAAACCCATGGGCCGACATCCCATACCCGTTACATAAGCCCAAAACCCAAAAATGCCCTAAAAAAGCACCGAGATCCCATGATCTCCACTTCGACTTGCGCTCCACCTTCAATAGCCTGTCGAAGTCCCAAAATAGGTCAAACCAAGGATCTCCAAAAATTGGTCAAGGGCCAACAACATCCAATCCATCCATAAAAATCGTCAATTGATTGCTATCTGAACATGGGGTTGAATATGGGTATTGGGAAGATGAGGGGGTTGTAATGAACAAAAAGTGGTATAATGGTAGGGAACCACCATGAATATTGTTCAAGAAATTGCAGAGGACAATCATACTAACATCCAAACACCAGTCATCATCCAGTTCCTTCCCTTTTAAACCCCTTTAATCTTAATGAAATTCACAACAACAAAATAGGGGAAAAAATAAATGTATATGGGACGGTGAGGGGATTGTAATGAGCGAAAAGTATATAATGGTCGGGAATGAGATGGTTACAGTTATTTTCATAAATTAACATTTATTTTCTTCAAGTTGTCATTTCCATTATTTCCAAAAACATTTTATGTTAAATATCCAATTAAGACTTAATTGTCCCATAATATCCAAAATAAAAAGCAAAAAAAACCTCGGGACTGTCATCCCACAATTCCCAATTTCCTTCTTTTCTTGTTCACAGATGTTTATTTAATTAGAAAAAGTGTAAGGGATTGTCCAAAATCATAAGCACAACGCTTCCAGCCAATAGGTAGGGCCGAGGAAAAAACCACACAGGGTATTGAATTTCCACAAAGATAATCATAACCCAAACTGTTGCATAACAAAGAGCTCCAGAAAACACAAAGTGTCTCTAATGTCTAGTTATTAAACCTTATAAAATATTCAAGAGTTGATCATAACCCAGTTATTAATATAACCATATTGTGTCATCTTTCACTGTATGAGCTTAACACAATTGCACCGAAATGGAAATCTAAATAACCAATTTTCTTGGCTGCAAAATTGTTTCCTTTTAATTTGTAGATCTTTTATATGGTAACTATAAACATAATCATCCCAGTAAACAAAACTAAGACTAAATTAAGAGCACAATGGAGCGTAACACAAGCCAAAAATACTTCAACGTACAGGATGATCTCAACTTGCAATGTTCATTATATGACAAGCTGAGTTCGAAACCCTGGTGCCTTTTCTCTTACCAACCATACAACCATAAAAACAACCAACAAACCCTCATAGGTAATACACCAATGATGCAAGTAACATATCCCTCCACTGTTCGGTCAAAAAAAAAATCCAGAATATGTTTACAACCTCCAAGACAAGGAAGGATGAGGTTAGAACAGAGGGTGAGTCCATTCACAATTGAAGTTCAAAAAGAACAAAACCTCCAACATTACCATAACAATATTTAGCACAGTTTCTTCCATGGTGGTCAAAAAGAAAAGAATGACCTTATATACCTTCAATAATGAGGGGAGACTCAGCAGTGCCACAAACAATTATATTCCATTATAACATAGAATGAGAATCGAGCTCATCAAACCAAATAGACATATAAAATCAAAACGAGGCCCTAGTTGACACCTGGGTGGAAAACAAAACAATATTTCCCCATTTATTTTATAACAAAATTTTTCACAGACCACACATGGTCGCAACAACAACCACAGGCCCAATATAATTTTTTACATGGTAAAAATAACAGAGGTCGAAAGTCATTTAAGACTGTGTAGGCATAGAAAACATAAACAAAACCCAGTCACTTCAAGGTTACCACTGTCGTTAATGGAGGAAAAACCCATCGAAAATTTTGAGAAGGAGTTCAATGGAGATGCCATAACATAATTTTACAACAGTTACCCATAACCAGTATCTATTCGGGGTGTCATAACCATGATAGGGAAACAACCTTATATTGTGCACAACCATAACCAAGAAGGAATAGTAAACCATTTCCAAATTGAAATATAACATTCCAACCAATTTTTCACAAACAAAGCATACATTCGCCACTGTAACTTTAGAAAGAAAACACCTTGTATACAAATTCTAAGAGCCAATGTTTTAATTCTATTCTAAAGTAGAGTGCATTAATGAATGGAAACACAAGAACCCTCATACCTGTTGTAGAAAAGCACCAAAAATAACCAAGGACCACCACTATTCTCCAACTCCCAAGCAAAACGGAGGCAAACTAACCAGAGAAACCAAATGTGCGACAAGGTGAGGGTGGTGAGCTCTAGATGAGTAAGAACGATGTGCATTAAATGCACGTCGCTTCTCCACCTTTCCATTAATTTCCATCACCCATAGCTAGGGTGGAATACATTCAAAACCCCATTAAGTGCATTAATCAACCATACGAATCAGACATGTCACTTTCATATTGAAATGAAAAGCCTCTTTTACCATAATTTAATACCAACACCATAATATTATATGCCCCATTTTAAATTGTAACAAATCCCTTATTTGCAAGGACTCAATTGACTTCAAACAATTGCATAAACATAACTATTGTCCACCAAATATAACCAACACCATGAATGAAACATATTATAACCAATGTGAGTGTGAGTCGAAGTGCTAATTTTAACCATGTGCCAGATCAGATGTATAGCAGTTGTGAGCGGAGTGCTTGTTACTTTCTTTTGTCTTTTAAATTGTCAGCCATTATAATCATTGATTGCATGTGAAAAAATTGTTCGAATTTTTGTGTTTTCTCAAACTCTAATATGCTTAGTAAATTCATCATGAATGCAAATTAGAGAAGCATTTCCTCTTCACCATGATTCAAACAAGGGGGTCCCACCTATCTATATATTATTTAGTATATGTATATAATTAGTAAGGCATTGCAACCCATTTGTAGGTAGGGATATTAAGTTGCGCTTCTGGGCATCAACAATTGTCAATGTCATTAAAATTTTCTGTCATCCAGTGCATCAGCTAGCAGACATCCTCGTGGCCTGGTGGGGGCTTCAACAGAATCATGGAAAGCAATAGTATGACCCTACTATAATGAAATTCTTTGCCTAAGTCTTGTGCCTCTAGGAAATCTTCCACAAATTCATTCATCAAGTATCTTACCCAAACCATCTGAACTTATCCAATGCATCATTATGCTGCACTAACTACACTAATAGGACACTCGTCCTTATGGAACTTGCATAGTAACTTGTAGGAGAGTAGCTTCATACCAAAGAAAACACATTGGTTATTGATTTCTGAAATCACCACCCCTCAGAATCCCCTACATGTAGCATACCTGGTGTAGATATCTCCGTGGGATGAATCCTTGGCCTTTAGCGCTTTTACTAGGTCTTCACCCTCCATTGGAATGCCTGAAACTAGGTGCATGTAATTCTCATCAATTGGGTAGGGATTTTTGATCCAAAGGAATCCACCATGCAATCGACTAAGCAAGAATTGGATGCATGCATTGACTAGTGGGTCATGGCCAAAGTGTGGGAAATCTAAGTACACCTAAATACTTGAGGGGCTTGGCCCATTTTTGGGTGACCACTCGTTGTTTGTCGTCTACCCCTTGGGTTATCTATGCATAGTTTCCAAAGTGTAGTTAGGGGAATTGCACCTAGTCTCAGACATTATAGTCTGCATATCGAAGCTGGGGAATATTTCCTAATCGAGGGCCTATGAAATTTATATTTGTTGGTATTAGGCACCTGTTGGTCCTTGATCTCTTTGGATTTTGGTCGAGCGTGGAGTTTACTTGAGGAGGCATTATCCTTTATGAAGGATTAGAACGTCTAGTTTCCTTCATGATTATCTATTTTTCAGGAGCTCTGTGTTGAAATGACTATGGCAACCAAGTATGCAACCCGACTTTCCTAACTTTTGATACTCTTCACTCGGCTCTTGAATGTATTCTTAGTTGGCTTTGTGAACATAATGAATAAAAATGTGGCTACCAGGATGTTAAATATGTCGAGGGTGACTTCATCTCAATGTTACTTGGCTATAGAGATGAAAAATGGTTGTTCATAGTGGCCTATACTGTTGTAACGATCATGTGTTAGAGGGAATTACTACCATAATTTATTTCCTTTCCCCAAGTTTTCATCACCTATCCTAGGGATAACTACCCACTTCTTCATCATTGTATCTGCCCATGTCTTGGAAGCAAACTGTCAGATCTCGTTGTTCCATCCTTTTGATTAGAACTTGTCATTTAAACCTTTCTCAAATGTGAAAAATCCTTTCTAGGTATGACCTATCGTGTCCTACTTTATTTTGATAAGATGTCTAATCCGCATAATTATTACTTCAACAAAGAAAAATCTACCTAATTCCTAATTCCTAATCTACTTGGGTACACCACCTATTTTATGCGCACTCCTACTTTGTTGTGGGTATTTCATCCTATTGCACTCAACCCTAGTGGGTCATGATGCTTCATCACTCAAATCTTGCTTCACAACCCTTTGTTGCAGTAAATTTTTCCTCACTCCATGCAACTTGGTTTGATGGCCTTCCATTACTCTCTGCAGACTTGAAGTCCCCTTTTTGTTAATTTTGGAGCCAAAAATGCACATTTTTCCACATATACACACCCTATCAGTTATACAACAAGTGTATACGCAGGTTGCTCCACTACATCTTGTGTACATCGGGTTTGGTGCTCAAAATTAAAAATTATGTCAGGTTTCCATGCCATGTCACGAGATCCATGATCCCTGACCTTCCCTATATTGGAAACACTTTGACTCAACCCTTCAGTTCCATTTGAAGGCTATAAATTGAACCATATCCAAGCCTTGGGACAATTCAGCAATTCAACTTTGAGAGAAAAGACACTCTGGATAAATTTCACTTCATATTGAGTATGCATCCCTTTTTCCTTGAAAGTCTAAACTTCTTGTGTTCAACCCCCAAGCTCTTCCTTCTTTGTGATGGAGAACCTCATTGAATACTATATATGAGCTTTCCTTTGTGGATGATTGAAGTGGTGGAGGCCCAGCTGCAGGGACTTAGTTTCTCGGTTCCGATATGTGTCGTTACAGAAGTTTGTCACCTGTACTTCTGCTTATTATTTTAATAGAAATACTCTTTTCTCATCCAATTGATATCTTGTAAATATTTGAATTACTATTCCATGGGCGTATTTGTTATGTATGTTAATGGATTATGGTAATTTATATGTTGAAATTATATGTTATCACCATATAATTGTGTATCTTGGTTGTTGAGGACAAATTGCAGGCATAAAGCTTTGGGTCGTGTGCTCAACGGTGATCTTCTTCGAACGTCCAGAAAAGGTAGGCTTTTAGCCTTGTCTTATTAGCATTTCATTTATATAGCATACTTGGGATTAGAGTTAATTTATGGGTGTCGTTCTGTATTTTTTGGTTTACCCCTAGCCATAGAGATATTTTCCTCGTAACGGAATTGGTGACCATACAGGAGAATGATCTCCTCTTTGGGGTTTCGAGTGTTTTTCTCCTTGATTTTATCTCTGTTTGTCTGATTTTCCTTGTCGCATGTTGCTTGATAGCTTGTTTTTTACCTTGTATATGATTTTATTGGCTTAACCCTTACCCTGGAATTGTTTTTCTTGGTATACGTGGTTTTTCCCTTGACAGACCCGTACATATGTGAGTTGTCTTCCTTTAGGGTGTGTATATATGTGTTTGTTTCTCAAACAGTCGCGTACATCATCTCTTAAGTATTGCTAGATGAGTTTGGTGTTTGTTGGGTGAGTTTTATTGGTTTTTGAGTCTTCTTGGGTCCCTATTATGACTGCTAAGTGCCTACAGAGTGATAGGAAGCGTTTTTATTGTTGAATTTTTGGGTGGATTTCTTTCTTGTCATATTTTTCATTGGTTTTCCTTACATATTGGTCTGAGTGTTTGCTTCTTGGTATCCTTCTTGGCTTGTCTCTTTTTTCTTGCAGTAGGGTCTTCATGTGAGGTTTTCATTCAATCCTTGCATTTTCTCTTCTTTATATTGAAAATACAAAAATATTTTCATATTTGCATTGTACTTATGGAATTTGCACTTTTGATTACTTTGCATTGATTTTGACACATTTGGAAGGATTGTACATCATTGAAATTATAGAGATTGCATTGGAACGACTGCATTTAGAAGCATACCATCTCTTTGAAATTCAATACTAGTACTTAGTAGTGTTTTTGTATTTTCTTATTTTTATATGTTGAGTCGCAATACCATCAGTTTCACGACCATGCCTCTTGAGTAAGAAGAATCCATTAAAATTAACGTTGAGTAATTAAAATTGATTAGAAATAATTTTACTTTTCATGGTACACAAACAACTATAGGACATAGGGCCTTGGAATAGGATTTTGTGAGTAAACTTCTCCAAGGATATTAAACTAAGCATATGTGTCTTACCAGGGAGTGGTGAAACCCATTGTGTAGTTGGAGACGTCAGGAGGCTTCGCTCACACCGGAGTTAAGCATGAGGTCGCGCAAAGTTGGTTGCAGAGATAACCCTCTAATACCTTCCTAGAATCAGATTTATTTATGGGGTTCTATTCGTATTTGGGGGTCTCGTTAGTACCTTTACCTCTGTGGGAGGCAGTGATTTTGAGATTTCGGGCTTTGTTATCCTGCCCATACAATGGACCATACTTGCGACTCCTCGCCTGTGCATTGGTTATATTGTGGTGAATCTAGTTGCTTGACATAGGTAGCCACATAGGTTACTTGCAGGGGTTATTCCATAGGTACCTTGAGTCAGATAAGGGTCAAACAACACACAACCTTTATGGAGTACTACCTCTCCGGGGGGATCTAACCAACTGCGTTGTTAAGCCCAAGAGGGCCCTTATAACTGATTCTGTAACTCCAATATTTTGAAGGGCGTCTAAGGTCCCTCTTGGGAGAGAAATACCTACTTTAGTTTCGGAGGCCTCTTTTCAGCCATTATATCATGTTTGTGTACATTGGACCTTTTTTATTTATTTTGGTGTGATCTTTGATTATTAGTTGACCTTAGGATTTTGTATTAGATCTCGAGTTCTAAGTCATTGTGGAGAAAGACCATCCTCCTCATCGGTCTCTTCATCTGTTGAAGTTACCACCATGTCTTAATCCTTTACCGAAGCTGCCTTCTAAAAGGCGTAGAGTTAATAAGTGTGGTACATATATCTCCACCTCCCATACTTATGATCATCCAACTATGAGTACTAAGTCAGATATGAACATCTCGAGAAGTCTTTCAACTGCCTTTTCTTTTGTGATTAGTGGGATCCCCTCAACTCCCTCATCCTCAATGGTGTGGGTGCTAGAGGCTCCCTCATACAGTGTTGCCCAAACCGTGAGCTCTACTCGACCCATGGGAATGAAAACTTTCAGATATCTTTTTGATATGTCGAATCATGATTCTTAGTTAATACCTTTGACCTCTAATCCATTTTCTTTTGGTATTCTCGACATGACGTCACAACTCTCATCCTATGTCTCCTCATCTGTAATGTTCCCAAGCCAATTTTTTCGCTTGGGAACACTAGCTAACCACTGAATTAACTATTTAACTATTGTGTATGCAGGTTGGCCTCTGATATTTCGATCTTAGGGTTATATTCAGTTATTCAGCACATTTTATAAATATATATTCAATACAATACAAGATCTCATCAATACACAAGATATGGAACCACAAAGCACAGATCTGACCTGTTTATTATGAAAAGAAAGAACCTGATACAATATAGAAGCAGATCTGGAATAACATCAAATGGCTCCAAGATAGATGATATGAGCTGCTACAAAATGCTCCTGACAATACAAAATAAGCCTCCAAAGGTTGAATATGAGATGAAGACCTCAAATACCAAGAACAAGGGTTACATCCAACCCCTCTATGTTGTTGGCACGTCCTACTGGATGGATAAGAAGGCCAATATTTTGCCCGAGCTGAAGGAGACCTCAAAGAAATGCCAAAATCATCCAAAGGATAGATCGGGACAAGGGAAATCCCTCCCGGAAGTATGAATCTCAAATATCAAGTCTTTCTCCTCCAATCTACTTAAACCCTAATCAGATTTGTGCCCTCCTGAAACCCTGAAGTGCCCAACAATTTGGCCTGGATGAAGGAAGCCTCCAAAACTCCTGAAACTCTCTAGTATGATAGATCAGGATGCCACAAGCACCTAGGAGAAGTTTCACAATTAGATCTGAGGTATAACACCCTAGATCTGAGAATTATTGAATCACCAAGACGTCCTCCTTCTCTCAAAGCCGTCCCAAATCTGTAGCTTCTAACCTAGTCGAAGTAACTTCTCCAAAATACCTCCAAAATGATGAGCAAGGTCCTGCAAGAAAAACACAAGTGCTATAATGTCTCAAGGCTCTCTCACAATGTTGGGTCGAACTTTCCCTTAGACAATGGTGCGCCCCTGCTGGAAAACCCTGAATGGTACGGCCCTACTTCCCTCCTTGATCGATGATGGAACCTATGATGAGTGTAGAATGGTGTGGATGGAGTATTTTATCCCCGAGACCAAGCTTGGAACAAGGTGAGTGGAATATTTCACCACTGAGTTGTTCACTAGGGTTTGTAATCTCAAAACCCTCAAAACTGTGTGCTCAAGAGCTCAACATACCAGATATCCAAGATGAATGAAAGGTGTGCCCTAGCCTTTCCTTTATACTTCCATTATGTTTTTATGTTGAGTTAGTTTAACCCCTAGGTTCAACTCCTAACTCAACCTTCAGTGTTCTAATTCTTCATTGAGTTACTTTTTGCCCTTTTTTCCTTTTTCCTAAGTCAACTTCAAAATATAACACTAGTTTGGTTGAATTTTCCCCATGTTGTATGAGACTATGGTCTAGTGGGGATGTCGAGACCACTAAGTCTTCCCAGACCTCTTCATCAAGAGGTGGGGGACATTATAGTCTCCCCTACTATAAATTTCTTGTCCTCAAGCAATTCCAAACCTGTTACCCGCACCACCTGTTCATTCTCCCACATGGCATCCTCAATGGGAAAATCCTTCCAATTGATCGGGTATTCTTTGATGCTTCTCTTCCGAAGCTTCTTCTCTCAAAACTCCAATATCTCCTCTGGTACTAGAACCAATTGCCCCTCTTCATCTAGAGGTGGCAGCACCCCCAGTGGGGTGATGTGTTGGTCAATGGCCCTCTTCAAACAGGATATGTGGAAAACATTATGTATCCTGCTACACTGTGGTAGCTCCAACTCATAAGCTACGACCCCTACCTTTCTGTTGATCCTGTAGGGCCCAACGAAACGGGGTTGGAGCTTTTCTGATCCACTTATTTTGATAGAAGTCTGTCTGTACGGTTGGATTCATAGGTAAACTAAGTCACCAACCTCAAAATTATGCTCTACCCTATGTTTATCTTCTTGGACCTTATGTTGATTGTGTACCTTCTGTAAATGATCCTTCAACTCCCTGATGATGTCCTAACTCTGTTGTACCCAATCCTGTAGCATTGGGGCCCTATTGTCCCCAAAATCAATCTCTGCAAAAGAGATTGGGTCATAACTATACAACGCCCTGAATGGGGTCATGCCTATGGACATGTGATGGGTGGTGTTGTAACAGTATTCCCCCAAGTGTAGCCACCTAACCCACAATTTTTGTTGTCCTGCTACATAGTTTATGAGATAGCCTTCCACCCATTTATTGACTATTTTGGTCTTCTCGTCCATTTGAGGATGATAACTAGTGTTAGGGGTCCAGGCCATACCAACCAGCCTGAACAACTCCTGCCAAAACATACTCATAAATCAGTTGTCCCTGTCACTGAAAATGGTTTTGGGTAGGCCATGTAGTCAGAAGACCTCCCTGAAAAAAAAATCGACCACCTATGTTGCACTGAATTCTATAGAAATGAAGAAGAAGTGTGCAAATTTCATTAGCCTGTCCACCACTACGAAAATACAGTCCTTACCCTGCGCCCTTGGAAACCCTGTGATGAAATCCATGGAGATGCTCTCCCACTTGTGTCTTGGGATGGGTAAGGGTTGTAGTAGTCCTACTAGGTGAGTGTGCTCGTCCTTATTCTCCTGGAAAGTAGTGCATTCCTTGACATGATTCATCACATCCTCTTTGAGGCCCTTCCATGAGAACCTATCCCTTACTTTCATGTATGTCTTGTCGATCCCTTGGTGCCCTACCATCGGTGAGTTGTGACATGCCTATAATACCTTGGTCTTGAAGGCCGATTCAGGAACCAAAAAGATTCGACCCTTGTAATAGATGATGGCATTGATGACCCTGAAGTTATCATCCTGTATCTTTCCATGGATCACTTGGCAAGCAAACTGATTTTTTGAGTATTCTATCACAAGGAGATCCTTCCAATCAACTGATACATCTATCATAGCATAGATTGACGGTCTCCTGGATAATGCATCTGCAACCATGTTTTTTTTCCCTTTGACAAATTCAATGTCAAATTCATATGCTTGCATTCTGCTTACCCATTTATGTTGCCTTTCATTTAAATCCTTCTGCTCCAAGAAGTATTTAATGTTGTTGTGATCTGATCTTACCACAAACTATGCACCTACCAGGTATTTCCTGAATTTGGCCAAAGCATGCATGATGGCCAACATCTCGGTATCATAGATGGTATAAAGTAACTCAGGTCCTCTGAGTTTTTGGCTCTCATAGGAAAGAGGGTGCCTTTTCTACATCAATACGACCCCAATACCTTTTCCTAAAGCATCACACTCGAAAGTGAAAGGTTGGCCAAAATCTAGTAGGGCTAAGACTGGGCACATGCTCATCACATTTTTCATCTTGTCGAATGTAAACTGGGCCTCCTCACTCCATTTGAAAGCTCACTTTTTGGTCAAATCAGTCAAATGTGCACAAAGTTGTGAGAACCCTTTGACGAACTTCCTGTAATAAGTGCAAATTCCTAGAAATCCCCTCAACTCTGTAAGGTTTTTAGGTGTAGGCCACTCCATTATGGCCTGAATCTTCTCCTGATGTACCTGTACTCCCTTAACTCTGATGATGTGTCCCAAGTAGAGAACCTTCGTCATTCCAAATTCACATTTGGACTCCTTGGCATACAATGATTGCCCCTCCATGATAGATAGAATCCGGTCCACATGTCAAAGGTGTTCCTCCCACATCTTTCTATAAATGAGCAAGTCATCAAAGAATACCAAGAGGTGCTTCCTCAACTGTTTGTTGAAGACATGGTTCATACATGATTGGAACATGGTTGGGGCATTGGTTAAACTGAATGGCATCACTAAGAACTCATAGTGGCCATAGTGACACCTAAAAGTACTTTTTGGGATGTCCTCCTCCCTCGTCTTGATTTGATGGTAGCCAGAGCGTAGGTCATTTTTTGTGAAATAGACAACCCCATGCAGCTCGTCCAGTAGCTCATCAATCCTTGGTATGGGATACCTATTTTTTATTGTTTTCTTCTTTAATTCATGGAAGTCAATGCACTTGCACATGGTTCCATCCTTCTTCTTAACCAACACTACTGAAGAAATGAAAGGGCTAGAACTCAGCCTGATGTGCCCCATATCCAAGAGCTCTTTGATTGTCTTCTCTATTTCGTATTTTTACTTCTTTGGGTGTCTATAAGGAATGGTGATGATTGGATTGGCTCCTTCCTCCAACTCAATGATGTGATAAAATCCCCTGTCTTGTGGCACACCTGGTGGAATAGGACCAAACACCTTACTGTGTTTTTAAATGATCTCTTGAATCTCTGGTGTGTAGTGAATATTCCCCGTTTTGTCGACATGTTGGTCACTATAATTGCTTAATTAATTTTAAACAACTAAGTGAAAC
>JASDQU010375115.1:10010-21328 GCA_032191745.1 Picea mariana | reverse complement strand
GTCTGGGTTGGGGCTGCCCTTTCCTGGATTTTGTTGTGAGGAGTTCCCAGGCCCAAATTGTTTCTTATTTTGTTTGAGCTTCTGCTCGATTTTGATGATGTATCGGTAGGCTGCGCCCAAGGATCAGATGTCTAGAAAATCCATTTCGACCCAAATGTATCTATGTAGACCATCGTGATACTTGAGCACCAGATGTCACTCAGAACCTTTGATACCCAGCTTGGTGCGCAAGGTATGGAAGATATTTGTGAACTCGGGCACTGCTTGGTCTCTTTCCTGCCGCAGTGTGGTCCACTTTGTGTATAGGTCGTCATAACTTCCAACAGGGTAGTATTGTTCCCTAATAGCATCCTTGAAGGACTCCCAATTGATCATGACTGTAAATAATGAGGGTTCCTCTGTTTCCTTCTATTCACAGAAAGTTTCCCACCAATCTTTAACATTGGGAATGGCTTTGAGGAGTGCAAAAGTAATATTTTCTCTATTCGATAAGTTATGGACAAAGAAATACCATTCTAGCAGATTCAACCATTTGTCTACAACATCAACGTCTATATGACCTTCAAATACAGGAATATCGAATTTGATTTGTACCTTGAAGGGGGCGATGCCTCCGTTTGAGGAAGATGCATCACCTATTGGTAGCCGCCGAAGGATTTGTGAAAAACTATCCATCATCTCGTTCCTCTTTTGCTTGAGGAATTCCCCGAGAATTTTTTTGAAGGGATCTCCTGTCCCGTCATCCATCTTTTCTCCTACTATGAGAGGTCACTCGTGTGTGCGAGAGATTTTTTCCTCAAGAGAAACAAGCTCAAGACCTAATTCTTTGTACCCTGACCTCGTTGGGGCCATGCATTAAGAACGACAAGGAGCAGACCGCTCTTATACCACTAATTTGAATTTTATGAGTAGAACAAAATGAATACAGATTATTATCAAAATATGCTTAACACAGATAAAAAATATACAGTAAAAATGGTTTCTATTCAATAAGGAAATAAGATGAAACTGTAAAATGCAGCAGAAAACAAGCTTGCTAGAATGGTGGCGGCGTATCTCTGAGAAGAGATATGATGGTTGTGCTCATTCTCAAGAAGATGATTACAAAGAGGCTATGAAGGCCTTTTTACAATAAACAGGAATGTCAAAAACCCTATACATCCAAAAACCTAACCCTAGGAGATGAAGTGCCAAAAGTAATGTGGGCCCCGTTTGGGTAAGTTAGTACATCAACTTCCTTGGGTTGTAACTTTTGCATACGATCTCTGTTTTAGGCGCAAAATAGCCCGTTGGAAAGGTCTATTCGAGGACTACACATGTTGTCGTTAGAATATGAATCAATTAATAGTCTAACTATGGTGATCCCTAAAAACGTTGTTTAGGGCCTCAAAACAACCCCGAAATTCATGGACCCGAAAACTAGGAAAAAACTGCCAAATTGGAAAACTAAAAAAACGAGCTAGTTGGAATAGGTGGCAGGCCACCAACATCCATAGAGATCATTTATTCTCTCCATAGAAACATGGATTGATTCTGGTCATTCATCATTGCCTTAATAGTTTCTTTAATGGATTGGTTCTTTCTTTTTGCTACACCATTCTGTTGAGGATTGTAGGGAGTAGTGAGATCCCTCCTAATCCCGACCTCTCTATATAATTTCTTGAAATCATATGAGGTGTACTCTCCTTCTTAGTGAGGAGGTTGACATTGGTTCACACACATCTGAGTGAACGATGTCCAAAACTTCTTTTGCTTTCCACACTTCCTTTAGAATTGGTACTTGGTGAGATCTCCTCCCTCACGTCTTGATGGAGTCATCTGCTCCATGTTTTCAAATGTCACTGTAGCTCCTTCTTAGAGCTATTGCTTGTGATCTTCCCAGAACAAGAACAACAAGATCAAAAGTGTTTCCAATAACATTTTCATAAGAACATATCTAAGATAACAAGGATCATAGAATTACCAAGGTGACCTGCTCAGGAACAAGAAATATCTCCTAGAGGAGATATTAGTTCATCAAACAAGTTCAATAAGCATCTATATCAATGCAACCAAGTATACATAGTATTAATATAACCTTTCAAATATTGTTTTCACAACTATCAAACTTGATATGTGTAATTTAACAATTTGATCAATCAAACCTGGAACCTGGAGCCTCAACAACATGTTCCTTTGAATGTACTGAATCCAAGATCACTGCTTGGACAAGGTCTCTTGTATATTCCCTACAAAACACACTCATGCTTTGCTGGATGATATAACATGAAAACCATATACAAGTGCATACCTTTGAAATTTGCAGCATTGTTCAACTTGTCTTCTAATATGAAACTAGACACCATCTTGACAAGAAGGAGTTAGAATCTGAATAAAAAAGGTTCAATGATTATAATAAGCTATAAAATCTAAAATTTCAACTTTGACCACAAAACCAAATTTGACCAAAAGTCAACCTTTGACTTTGACCTTGACTAGTCAAACCTTGACTTTGACCCAAAAACTCAAACTTGAAATTTTTGTTGGATGAGAGTACCAAGAGGTGCGCTAGGCTAAGGCGCACTACAATGTCCAAGAATTAGTTCCAACGATTCACTTAAGGTGCCCAAAGAGTTGGAGTAGGGTTTGTTGCAACTGCAAAATTAGAAACCTTAGTTGCAGCTGCAACTGGTGCCACAACAAGCTTAACAAAGAACTCCCACTTTACCTTCTAGTGATTAGACTGTCCTGAAGGTGGTGTGGGCCCATAAACTATTAAAACATTCGATGTGATCATTTTACCATAGACAATATCTCTATTGTCACCCATTCATAGGCATGAAGCCAACCCCGAGCACCTTAACCTTTGACAAAATTATTCTGGAAAGCCATACTAGAACCAACAGATAAACCCTAGTTGCTAACTGCAGCAACAACTCAAGACAAGTAGAGAGCTCCTTCTACAAGGGTAGAACATAAGAGAGAGGGTCTCCATATCCACAGAACAAGTACCATACACAACTGCAGTAGTTGCAGCTGCACTACTATCTCAAACTTGCGCCATACTTAACAAGAATATTACCAAGAGTATCACCAAGAATATCACCAAGAATATCACCAAAAGTTTAACCAAGCACCACCAAGAACCACCCTAGAAGATGTGCCTTCCTTGTATGCCACTGCATCTCCAAAGTTGCGCTATACTGGATGAGAGAGTGAGTGTGGTGAGTGAACAAATGAGCCAAGATGTCCTCTATTTATATTAATCTTCCCATTGACTTTTCTGGCCGAGATGACCTGACTTTCTGGTAATTATATTCTAATATTATTTATTCTGTTAGGCTGACTTGTCTTCTAGGGTTTTCACACATCTGTTTAGGGTTTCTCTTACTTCCATAATATTCTAATCTAGTCAAAGGTTACACGTGGATGTTAATACCTCCCGCAGCTACTGTAACATCAACATTATAGTGATAAAAAAAGGAATATTTTTGGATGTTCAATAAAAATATATTCTTCATGAGATATTAAGAGTTAAGGGAACCATTCATGAACGTGATATCATCATTGTTGTTTTTCCATTTAATGAGGAGAATTATATAGACGTGAATATCACTAATCAATTACAAATTCTAGAATCAAGTATAGAGAAAATCAAATTGTAGAATGAAGATAAAATAAAAAAATTATCTTTAAGAATTGAAAATTATATTTTTGTATCTCAATTCATTTTTAAAAGTATATATCTAGAAGATGTTGACAAAGTCTTAGGTTTTGACTAGATGGAAACATTGGGTACGTTCCTTCTTAATGCATAAAATAATTTTTTGACCTTCTTCTATAAGAAGAAGAGAATAACATTACGAGACTTCATAATGGAATCATGTATAGAAGTTTCCTAATTATAAAATATAGATGAAGAATTACCATATGGAGGTTTCAAAGATTTAGAAGGGGAAATCAAGAATCTGAACAAAATCCTCACCAACAAGGATAAAGAAATTGTGCAAAACCAAAAGAATTTGGAAATCCAAGATTCAAAGGTCTATCAAATGCAACAACAAATAAAATAGCTACAACAATAGATTAATGACAAGGGAAATACCCACAAAATAGAGATTGAAAATGAAAATAAGAAACTATCGCACAATAATGATGAGATCATTCGTTTGAGAAATCATAACAAAAATCTTTTGACACAAATAAAGAAATTAAAGAATAAAAAGCAAGGTGATCAAAAGTTAGAACAAGCTAATCAATATTTCGAGAAGAAATTATTCTAAAAGGGTGATGAAATTTGTCACCTTAAAATTCATCATCAAGACTTGATCGAACAAATTAAGAAGTAAGAAGATGAAAACAATTTGCAACGAAAAATGTCGCATAAAATCGTCAGTACAACATCAATGATCAGCAAGGGAACTATGATTGATCCCATAAAGAAGATACCAAATAATGTCCAAACCTCAGAGAAGGGAACAAACACCGATCCAATTGAATTACTAAAAGCATAAAAAATGGAAGAGAGATCCGAAAAACAAGATCCAGAAGAAATTCAGGTGCCTTATCATCTTCCAAATCACAAGAGTTGTTATGACCAACGACAAGGTCAAGAGGAATATAAACATTGTTCTTCTTACCAACAAATAAACTAAAACATAACGAGGAGAATTATATAGACGTGGATATCACTAATCAATTACAAATTCCAGAATCAAGTATAGAGAAAATCAAATTGTAGAATGAAGATCAAATAAAAATTTTATCTTTAAGAATTGACAATTATATTTTTGTATCTTAATTCATTTTTAAAAGTATAGATCTAGAAGATGTTGACATAGTCTTAGGTTTTGACTAGATGGAAACATTGGGTACGTTCCTTCTTAATGCACAAAATAAATTTTTGACCTTCTTCTATATGAAGAAGAGAATAACATTATGAGACTTAACAATGGAATCATGTATAAAAGTTCCCTAATCAGAAAATATAGATGAAGAATTACCATATGGAATTTTCAAATATTTAGAAGGGGAAATCAAGAATCTGAACCAACTCCTCACCAACAAGGATAAATAAATTGTGCAAAACTAAAAGAATTTGGAAAGCCAAGATTCAAAGGTCTATCAAATGCAACAACAAATAAAAGAGCCACAACAATAGATTAATGACAAGGGAAATACCCACAAGATAGAGATTGAAAATGTCAATTAGAGACTATCTCACAATAACGATGAGATCATTCGTTTAAGAAATTATAACAAATTTCTTTTGACACAAATCAAGAAATTAAAGAATAAAAAGCAATGTGATCAAAAGTTAGAACAAGATAATCAAGATTTCGAGAAGAAATTATTCAAAAAGGATGAATAAATTTGTCACCTTAAAATTCATCATTAAGACTTGATCAAACAAATTAAGAAGTTAGAAGATGAAAAAGAGTTGCAATGAAAAATGTCACATAAAATTGTCAGTACAAGATCAATGATCGACAAGGGAATTATGATTGATCCCATAAATAAGATACCAAATACTGTCAAGGCCTCAGAGAAGGAAACAAACACTGATCCAATTGAATTACCAGAAGCATAAAAAATGGAAGAGAGATCTGAAAAACAAGATTCGGAAGAAATTCAGGTGCCTTATCGTCTTCCAAATCACAAGAGTCATTATGACCAACGACAAGGTCAAGAGGAATATAAATAATGTTTTTCTTACCAAAAAATAAACTAAAACATAACGAGGAGAATTATATAGACATGGATATCACTAATCAATTACAAATTCGAGAATCAAGTATAGAGAAAATCAAACAGAGAATGAAGATAAAATAAAAAAAATTATCTTTAAGAATTGACAATTATATTTTTGTATCTAAATTCATTTTTAAAAGTATAGATCTAGAAGATGTTGACACAGTCTTAGGTTTTGACTAGATGGAAACATTGGGTACGTTCCTTCTTAATGCACAAAATAATTTTTCACCTTCTTCTATAAGAAGAAGAGAATAACATTACGAGACTTCACAATGGAATCATGTATAGAAATTCCCTAATAAAAAAATATAGATGAAGAATTACCATATGGAAGCTTCAAAGATTTAGAAGGGGAAATCAAGAATCTGAACAAACTCCTCACCAACAAGGATAAAGAAATTGTGCAAAACCAAAAGAATTTGGAAAGCCAAGATTCAAAGGTCTATCAAATGAAACAAAAAATAAAAGAGCTACAACAACAGATTAATGACAAGGGAAACACCCACAAGATATAGATTGAAAATGTCAATAAGAAACTATCACACAATAATGATGAGATCATTCATTTGAGAAATCATAACAAAAATCTTTTGACACAAATCAAGAAATTAAAGAATAAAAAGAAAGGTGATCAAAGGTTAGAACAAGCTAATCAAGATTTCGAGAAGAAATTATTCAAAAAGGATGATGAAATTTGTCACCTTAAAAGTCATTATCAAGACTTGATCAAACAAATTAAGAAGTTAGAAGATGAAAAAGAGTTGCAACGAAAAATGTCGCATAAAATCATCAGTACAAGATCAATGATAAAAAAGGGAACTATAATTGATCCCTTAAAGAAGATAACAAATATTGTCCATACCTTAGAGAAGGGAACAAACACAGATCCAATTGAATTACCAGAAGCATAAAAAATGGAAGAGAGATCTGAAAAACAAGACCGCGAAGAAATTCATGTGCCTTATTGTCTTTCAAATCACAAGAGTTGTTATGACCAACGACAAGGTCAAGATGAATATAAACAATGTTCTTCTTACCAATAAATAAACTAAAACATCGAGAAAGAATGAAGACAAGATCAACAAGGGAAGCCTAAAATGAGAAGTTCTATTCGAACAATCGATCATCAAATGCTTCCAACGAAAGTAGATTTGGGATGGATCAATCCCAAGAAGAAGCAACATATTACTTCAGGGATTTGAAGATTATATCATTTTATTTCGTCAAGTGTCACAACTACATAAACAAAAGTTCATGAGAAGATAGTTCGAGCTAGAACAAGAGATAGGTATTTCTCAATCATGCTTTGAGGAAAACACATTTTTAAGGGGAAGGGAATTTAACATATAATAATAATAATAATTAGTTATTAATTGTCTAAGGGACACATCCTTTCATGGATAGTCACCATAGGTGCCTTTAGGTTCTCTATATATTTGGCACATTCATCATTGTACATATCATCTTTTCATCAATCTATTTATCTCATTATATACATTCTTATTCAATATATTTTCTTGTCCAGTATGGATTACAATTACTTATCCCATTTATGATGGATGTCCATGGTAAGAATGAGATTGGTTCTTTACAATAGGGCGTAGAGAAGATTACATCAACCCCATTGCCAATGACGAGATGAGTTGGAGAAGTGTATGATCCTATGACACAGTTTCAAAGGATACTACAAAGAGATGGAAGAATAAGCTATATGAATTATCTACTAGGAGATGCACATGAATCACCAAAATGGTGTGCGATATTGGAGTAGGAACCTACACCCTACCCAATTTAATGGAACAGACTCAATGGATGCATTCCTCACACATATGTAGAAGGTCTTGACAACACAAAAAATGAAATCCCTCGACATAGTACTTGAAGGAATAACTGCGTATTGGTGGGAAACACATCACGTGCATATAGAAGAACTTGCATAGGTGGTGGAGTCAATTAAGTAAATGTTTAATTCTACGATAGATCCCCAAGAACATATGTGTTCTTGCAAAAGGCGTTGGATGGCTAAGAAAACTTCTAACACACAACAAACCCATCATACTTCCAAACACATTGTGCCAAAAATTACCTCCACACATCAGGTTCCTTTGGTAAGGGTCAAGCCACTAGATGGGTAGTTTCAATTGTAGTTAGAACTAGTCCAAGGGTTGCACAATAGTCATAATAACATGGTACCACCCACAAGAACTGACGAACTACCATGGTAAGGATGTTATGAGGAAAATATCTCTATGGCTAGGGGTAAACTACAACAGACAAAATGACACCCATAAATCAACTCTAATCCCAAGTATGCTATATAAATGAAATGATAACAAAACAAGGCTAATATCCTACCTCATCTAGACATTCGAAGAAGATCATCATTGAGCACGTGACCTAAAGATTTATACCTGCAACTTTTCCTCAACAACCAAGATATACAAGCATATGGTGATAATATATAATGTCAACATATAAATTAGCATAATCCATTAACGTACATGACAAATATGCCCATGGAATAGTAATTCAAATATTTGCAAGATATCAATTGGACGAGAAAAGAGTATTTCTATTAAAATAATCAACAGAAGTACATAGGTGACAAACTTCTGTAACAACACATATCGGAACCGAGAATCTAAGTCCCTCAAGTTGGGCCTCCACCACTTCCATCCTCCACAAAGGCAAGATCATATATAGGAGTCAATGAGGTTCTCCATCCAAAGAAGGAAGAGCTTGGGGGATGAACACATGAAGTTCAATCTTTCAAGGACAAAGGGATGTAGACTCAATATGAAGTGAAATTTATCTGGAGTGTCTTTTCTCTCAAAGTTGAATTGTCAAATTATCTCAAGGCTTGGATATGGCTCAATTTATAGCCTTCAAATGGAACTGAAGGGCTGAGTCGGATCGTTTCTAGTATATGGAAGGTCAAGGATCATGGATCTCATGAGATGGCATGGAAACCCAACATAATTTTTAATTTTTAGCACCAAACCAGATGTACATGGGCTGTAGTGGCGCAACCTACGTATACGCTTTGTTGTATAATTGATAGGGCGCATATATGTGGAAAAATGTGCATTTTTTGGCTCTAGAATGAACAAAAAGGGGACTTCAAGTCTGCAGAGGGTAATGGAAGGCCATCCGAGCAAGTTGCATGGAGTGAGGCAAACTTTGTTGTAACAGATGCCCCCTAATGTGTGAGGTCAGAGGACTATCTGTGATGGCCGAAATAAATTATAATTCCCAGAAGTGGAGTAATGAAGACTCAGCTGCAAGTACTAGTTTCTCATAAGAATATTACAATCCATAATGAATTTATACACATGGTTTCCAATCTGAATTGCATTGCAGATCCACATGGAACTATATCAAATAGTTTTTCTTGGCCATGAATAGGCAATACAAAGCGGACATATGCCATAGAATATCATAGTCATGAACAAGACGTGGTGGAATCCAGTCTCAAAATCAACTGAAGACATCTGTATACAATGGAGTACAATCTGATCTCCCATGATCACTAAAGTCATATAGGTATTGGTTCAATGAAAGAGAATAACAAATAAGAAATGCTGCTATTGTAAGCTAGAGGTCTTCTACACTATCCGCCGAAGGTGCAAGTCTACATCATGTGAATAAAAGAGTTGAGGTCAAACACAATGAGACTTCGTTTGATTACCTGTCATTAAGGTATACCGTTAACAAACGTGAGACAACCCATCAATAATGAAAGTAGGTATCAAGGCACTGGTTACATTCTACAAGCGTGAATAAAGGTGTTGAGGTCGAACACTTGAAGAATCCATCGATCATGAGACATTGATGTATTCCCAGTTGTCGGTGGTGAGAGAACTTTCCACTAATGACTGCAAGCCTCTAGGTACATAGAGGACTCTAGGTCTCATTTTCATAATAGATGAACTAAAATTGATGGAAGGAGAC
Source organism: Picea mariana (assembly GCA_032191745.1). NCBI lineage: Eukaryota > Viridiplantae > Streptophyta > Pinopsida > Pinales > Pinaceae > Picea > Picea mariana. The sequence goes on along the minus strand of JASDQU010375115.1, from coordinate 11,644 downwards.
CCGCTGAAAGGAGAGAATTAGGGAATCTCTCATCATCCAACATGAGGTGCAAAGCAATATCTTGATGATTAGGAGGAGCTCGGACAAATAGGATGTTCACGGACCAATGACCATGTGCATCCCTCACATGCACCAAAGGAAAGTAGTGCACAAAAGAGACCCTATGAATAACAACCAATAAGGAAAATTGTCGAGAAAGGTGAGGAAACCACCAATAAGGCTAATGGAATCCAAGACACTGCATGAATCCCATTGTGTGAATAGATTTCTTGCCTTCGAGCACAAGAGAAACCTCCCAGTCAACGACCAATGAGAAAATTTCATCTACTGGGTTCAAGGTTACCTACCCATAATGAAAGTAGGACCAGGGTGCAAGATAGAACAACAACTTCATGTGACTTTGAGATACACTAAGGGTATGGCTGACATGCAAAGTCAAAAGAGTTATGAGAAATGGTTGACACAGGCTTATAGACTTCCTTTGAAGAAGAGCATGAGACATATGGATAACTCAGGCAACATAGACTTGATAATTATCATTGATAAAAAAATTGCGATACAAGAGGCATCAACAAATTCTCCATAGGGATTGGAGGAATAACCAATCAGAGGAGTAAACTATAAGTAACGAGCTAACCTTCCTAAGGTCATTCTAGCCCAAAATTTGGATGAAAATGAACTCAAAATTTTGTGCTTTGTTCAAAGGCGACACGACTGCTGCCGATATGAGATAATATTATTTTCCCGCCCGTCTTCTTTTGTTTTTTCATAGGAAAAGAAATGCTATGATACAGGAGAGGAACCGAGTGTCATGAGTAAGAATCCAGTTCCAAGCAGTGGAACATACCTATGCTCAATGCAAGGAAGTGCAAGTGGGGCATGGACACTCGGGGAGATGTTTCCTCTAAGGGTAAAGGGTGTCAAGCTGCAAAGGATATATGGAAGGCACTACTTGGATAGTGATGGAAATTGCGGAGGCAAGAGGGTTATAATGAGAAAGCGGGAACCGATAGTAGGCTCAATAATGAAAGCATGATGATTGAATGCGATTACAACTTAACTCGAAACTGTCCTTTTTCATAGATTTAGTCCCCTAGGCCCAAAAAAGTATAAAAGAATACTCGGGAGAACTCTTCTAGCCAATGGCGACTAGAGTATTCATTTTTCATACGTAGTCTACTTGGTCCGGAAAAGGGTTAAACTTATACCAAGTATATGTCCTTTCAAAACCATTTAATGAGTGTGAAAGAGACAATTTCACTCGACAATCTTTTCATTTTTTCGGGAGTTAGAAAAGAGATAAACCAAGACTCAAGGATGTTGTTCTAAGCAACATATCATGGGGGAGGCCAGGGCTCCCATGCAGGACTTTTGTTGAAATCCAACAACTCACAGGTAGTTGACACAAGCTTGGGAGAACCCAAAGCTTTCAAAGTCAAGGAGGATAAAATACTTGCAAAGGATCCTTCATCTACAATATATCGAAGAACGTCCCTTATCTGGAAGGGTGTAGAAGAAGGAAGGCAATTAGGTTCTACAAGATCATTCCAATCAAAGGAAACCATCCTAGGACTTGGAGGGAGTGTACTCAGAGAGAGTGGAATGCTCTGTTGTTTAGAGGGTAAAAAACTAGA